>JBCAUG010021688.1:0-10662 GCA_038406175.1 Haplosyllis leylae
CCCCCCCCCCCCCCCCCCTCCCCCGTTCTTCATCCTGGCCAGGTCCAGATCAGGATGGGGACTCCGGAGCAACCCCCAGCCAGTGATGGGGTACCCGCTGGCCAGGGATGGGGTACTCCCCCCCCGCAGATAGGACAGCATAGCGAGCACTTGCTACTAAGCGGGTGGTATGCCTTTTGCGTTCACGCAGGATGACTTTCTTGTTTGTTACTGCGTGACATGGTTCTAATTGCAAATAAACATATCATAAAACTCGGCCGAAACATAGTTACATGAAACAAGTAAGATGTGCTACTCTGACGTCACGACTAACTAAACACACAGGCTGTCTCTATTTTCAGAATGGTTGAAGAACAACTGCAAGAAGATCTAGAGAAAGATGTGGACAAACGTATGTTGGATTCAGTCGGTTCATCTTTACTGAAGAAACGTATGTTGGATTCAGTTGGATCCTCCCTGCTAAAGAAACGTATGTTAGATTCCGTTGGCTCGTCTCTCATAAAGAAACGTATGTTGGACAGTGTTGGATCATCCCTTATAAAGAAACGTATGCTCGACTCTGTGGGAAGCAGTCTCCTCAATAAACGTATGCTGGATTCCGTGGGCAGCAGCCTTTTGAAGAAACGTATGCTTGATAGGTAAGCGTTGTCAAGAGAAATATGAAAGCGACGAAGGGGTTTCATATCATGTACATGTACTTTAAGCGTAACTTATTTCCTGGTATAAAAGTCAGGACTGCCTGTAGATATGGAGAGTAATACCTGCGTATGTAAAGCGTAACTGGTTTCTTGTGCGGAAGAATGCACACGTTAGTAGTTAACGTATGGTGCATCTTTATGCTCAACTTCTCTGTTGTAGTGTTGGATCATCCCTCTTAAAGAAGCGAATGTTGGATTCTGTTGGAAGTTCTCTTATTAAGAGACGCCTTGATTCTATTGGAAGCAGTCTTATCAAGAAAAACGATCAGGTAAAACCTTTCTGTTGTGCTTTGTCTCCGGAGATCTTTCTCCTCACTTTTCCTAGATTTTCTCCTCATGTAATTTAGAGACGTGGGTTTAGTTTACAGCAGTTATTTTGAGATAGCATCATCCCAAGCAGTTGTGCGACACTTACTTACACCACAATTGTAGATCTGTGTGTTTGTGTGCTCTGCCATGTGTTTCATTTTGAACACTTTTTTAAAATGGTTAAGTTATCGTCCTTCTTTTGACCACCTTTATGGCTGAATCATTCCTTTGGACAGTGGCAAGCAAGCAATGTTAAAAAAGGGAAAACAAACAAGGGTGTCTAGTTAGCCTTGTAATCTAACGGAGGGTGATTGTAATTTAGAATTCATATTTACTTTTAAAGGAAATGACAGACGAAATGCGATTGCTAGAAGAACTGGAAAACGAGAAAAGGAGTGGCGCCTACGCTAGACAACTGGACGAGATTGCTGATGGACTTGTTGGCAGAGACACGCACAGATTTGAGGGCAAAGAATAAATATAGCAATATCATAGATTGTTCATTTCACTGTAGGCCAATTTCATTTCCACCTGCTTTTGATTTTGATGCAAGCTAATAATTAAAATTATTCAAGATTTGATCAAAGGGAGAGAAGCTAGAAAAAATAAGGTTTATCAGAAATGTCTGCAACGGGAAAGATAATATCATCAAATATATAAATTGTATATTTTTGTAAATGACAGATGATGTACTTATTCTAACTTAATTTATTTCATGTATTTGTCTTAATAAAATTGAAACTAACGATCGAAAAAGAAAGCGAGGGGTGTTGGTGTCATGCATGGGGTTTTGCTATAATGTTGGGTGCTAGAAGTGAGATTTTCGGAAACAGTTTTATTGATTTGCTAAATCAGTCAAATTAATAATATATTTATCACAAGAATTCAAATATGTAACCCGTTAACCCTGAAAGAACTTTCGTAATTTTCTGTTTTGTTCATCCACAACGAGTTACACGTTTGCACCATTTCTAGAGAATCTATAACTATAACTAATTGGTTATAGTTTATTCCAAAAACATTAATCATGACTGAACGATTGCCGTTAATTTGAAGAATAGATGTCTTTAGTCAACTCAAATTTCAAAGTGACAAAATAATTGAGGTGTTAGTTAATAAAGATCTGATTGTACCTTTTACAAATGTGTGATACTAACCCTAGACTCTTTGTTTAGAATACAGTAGCTTCAGTGGGAAAGATGAAGGAATGCGAACAAATGGACCAAATACAAGGCTTGTGCAAATTTTGTTTAACGGAAGCGGAAACTCCCACCGTTGTTATTCACTGTGCGAATCACCAAATATAATAGTAGCAAAAGTTCCTTTTTGTTGATTTGAAAGGTGTCTATTTGAAACATCAGAGTTTTGCACCGTTCTCTTGTTCCTGATGGGTGAAAATTTCTTATCATCATGCCTCTCAGAAGTAAAAAAGGAGATACAATAAATCTAAATAGGCGAATGAAAATTAATTTTTCGAAATGAGCACAACATGTATTCGTAATATATATCTGTTTTTGTGGGGTCAAAGTACATATTGTCCACGTACATAGACTGGTAAAGTATGCGTTCACTGAAAAATTAAGGGATCTTAAGCCAACTGAATGGTACAAAGGACAAAATTTCATTCAAAAAGGAAACTGTTTCAGTGAAGGAAGATATGTCTGTTATGTTTCACTTGTACAAACAGCATTTGGAAATAAACACGGTGTCCCTTTTTATTTGTTGCATCATTTTCTTGTCTTGCATTGAATTTATCTCGCTTGATCACATAGAATTTTTATGAAAGTTCACAATTTTCGTTCGGTTAAAATATTGCAGAATAACGACCCAAATCAATTAAGCTTAATATTTCTTTTCAAACCGAAACAATTTACAAAAGAAAGTGAAAATAGTCCGACTAACACGGTAAGAATTCAGGGATTTGTATGAAACTATCAATCAGACATAATTAATTTGCTGTCGAATGTAAAACGGTCTATTGTGGATTTTTTACTTCACCAGGTAAAGCTGCCACTAGTGTTATGGAGAAACATGTAAGCCTTTCGGAATCCAAATAAAATCTTCGAACGCAAAGAGAAAATGTTCACAACGATTACAATGTCGAGTTGAGATTTCAGAAAATTTATGAGCTTATTGATTTCACCTCTCAACTACATCGAGCTACTACCGCAAACAAACTTCCATACCAGGAACAAAATCGCCACAACAATGAAATTGCGAAACGAAGTAATTTCTCATGTTAGAGATGCTCCCAATTCCTAACTATGATATTTTTCAACTAACATTAAAATCTGCTATTAATTAGCAGCCGGGGTTATCAATGAGAATCAGATACATCTTCCCAATGTACAATTCCTTCGTGGAGAGAGGTTGGCCGACTATGTTATTGAACAGCAGAGTTAGGTACAGTACAAATACAAACTTTTCAAAGGTATATCATGGTTGTCTTAAAAAGGGATATCATGTTGGGGAAAGCCTGGATGCTTCTGGACCTTTTCACTTTTGCAGCAAACCTAAATGTTTCGTGAATTAAACTAAACCTTTCTCATTGGAGGTTTCAGTCTCTGGGTTGTTTTTTGCCATTTTGTGTTCTCTAGTATCTTGTTAATGTTTGATAATGTCAATAATAGGACACCATCAGAACACCGCACAAAATAAATGACCGCATAGTTTATTTTAAAAAAATTAAAATTAAAACATACACCACTGAGCAAACTGACAAAACTTCCTTTACATGTACACTAAAATGTTTGCAATTATCAATGAAAAAGAAAATGTTGTAAATTTATTCCGTGTTTCTAAGAAGAACACAAATATTTTTTTCGGGTATTAGGGATGGTCACTGGTCACCGTCTCTTGATCTTTGCATCCCATGCTTTTGAGTATCCTCTTGCTCCTCTTCACCTCTTCTTTAATCTCTCAGCTTTTAGTACAGATGTTCCATTCTGACTCAGTCAGAAGATATCATGTTCTTTTATTTATTATGTCATGCCAGTTGTTTTTTTTTTTTTTTGGTGGCACACAGGTCTTTTCAGGACCACCGTATATTTCCAGAGGAGAGGTACTATGAAAAGGTTGTTTCTAAAATGAAAATGAGTCTATTATGGTCTCGCGTTATTCACTTTGACCACCCCGAGACAGTATACTTTTTGTAAAAAACTTTCAATATAGGGAATGTCAACCTACCCACCCCCTCAGCATCAAAAGTTGGAAAGTCAACGTACCTTCCCCACTGGACATAGGGAATTTTGGATTTTTGCAGATTTTGAATCAGCCTCGTCTGTTTAGGGACCAGCGGGCCTACCCTTTCCCACTTGAAACACACAGGGAAGCTGATAAGACGCTAGTCTCTCCTATTCTTTCACATGTGAACTTGACATTAATGGCACTTTTGTAGTGGCAGTCTTTCACGTTACACCCTGTCAAGAGTCTGCATGGATGAAAACATTCTTCGTACTGTCACCATTGGCATAAATCGCATCTGAACTTCATTTTACGCCAACTATTTGCTGATCAGAGAAACTGAAAGTAATTCGGAAGGAAAACATACGAAGGATGTAATATGTATGATGCTGTTTAAATAATTTCCCTGACCTATGTCACCTTACAGGTAAATTTACAAGAATCCTCTCGATAATAGGACTAGATCTACATTGACTTGATTAGTTGCTGGTAGACCATAGGCAAGGACAACTTTGTCAGGAACACAAGTCGGGTACTGGGTACCAGACTAAATAAAGAGTCAATATTTCAAGTTTTCGAACCTTGAAATAACACCAGGAATTGCTAACTAACTTCTAGCTTTTATGCCAAAATGTTATTCCAGGCCTAATATTCCCTACAAAGTTCCGGAGCATAATCCTAAGTCTTTTATCCTAAATCACATGATTCTTTTAACAGTGAATCCGTTTACTTAATTTGGTTCAGAATTAACGTGAATTATGCCTCATCGATTGGCTAATAAACTATTAAACGTCCAAATTATACTGATAAATAATGTATTTATGAGGTGTTAATGGCTTGGCTATTTCCCAGTCAGATAGATATGGAACCATTTGCAGCCATTAAGACATCTTGATAACATGAAATATTTCAGGTGAAAACGAGTTTTCTTGATAACGTGCTTATTTTGTATTTCCATGTGGTTTTTGAATAATCATTACTACCAATTCCAAGCAATCGTATCTTAGCAATTACTGAACAGTCATTATTGCAAGCATTTGGAGATTGATCGCAGCTCGTTTACATTGTCCACATGCTGATCTGTTTACACATCAGCATGGAAAACGACTCATTTCGCATCTTTTCATGGTCCATACAAAAAGTTCTAATTTTTGCATTAAATGTTGTAGCACTATGTGTCCGTTGATCTGCCAATTGCAATGCCTGGTGTAATATCTGGAAAAAAACTACACCCTGTGCTTACCTTGCAGGTTCCCATCAGCACAGCAACAGAATGCTCACAGACTTTTGTTTCAGGGATAGGGTCTAGATAATAAATATCACCAAGGTTTACCTTACATTGAAATTCCTAACCCTGACCTAAACCCCTTCTAGGACTCTCACACTAAGGTAAACTTTTCTGACACAGAAACTGTTGTGCTCCCACAAATGGTGCATAGAAAAGCATTGTGCTCCCATAACAAATATATTTCTGCAGCCAAGCCAGAGTGACCGAATGGTTTACAGTGCTGTGCTTGCAGCATGGATGGTCATGGGTTTGAGCCCTGAACCTCCACCAGTGCTTGTGGAAAAGCCAGCAGGTATGTGGATAAAAAGGCTCGGCTGCCATGCTGACCTCTATAATGTCAGCAGGTGTTGCACCAGAGGTGAATCTGAGGACCATGCAAGCTAGAAAGCACACAATGTGATCCAACCTGGCTTTGAAACCCAGGGCAGACTTAGCTAGAAGTCCAAAACAGGGGTATTAGTGGCCCCATGAAAGGGACTTATATCCCCAAAAATTATTTTAAAAAAAGGGTTTCTGCAAAGGGGGCCTAATCAGCATACTGTTGCTATGCTGATTAGCTCCTGTAGAGTGAACACAGGGGTGGGGATTTTTCTGCATATTACACTGGCAGTACAAAAATGTACAGATAATGTAGCCAATTTTTGCAGCCCCTTGTAGAGAACCCCTCAGTTAAAGCTCTGCAGAACATGCACATATCACACATTCTGTGTATCTGCTGTCCAATTAAAGTTGAGTTATCACAAACACACATCACCTACATCTGAAGAGCCAACCAGAAGATTCCCTTGTAATGACATTATTGATACATGGTTGTGTCTGACCAAATACCAGGCAGGGTGAGCACCAAAGTATGAGTGATGTTCCTAGGCACATCCCTTGGCCTGAAGAGTAGGATGTGGTCCCAGTGAGTTGAAAGTAATAGACCTAAAATGTAATACACATATGCTGAAATTATCCATTTGGATACATATTTTAACATTTTGAAAGATTTGATGGACTGCAGTGGTTTATGTTATAAGTCATGTGTCAAATTGTTAAAAATATGTCAATTGTATGTCAAATGTTAGAAGGCAAACAATTTGACTGTATATGAGGTTCACAAAATAGCATGACACAATGACCATCAAACATAATAAGGAAAATTTTGAGGTCACACATGAATGTCATTGAAATTGCTGAAAAATATACTTTATAAACATTTTGAGGGTTTTCAATGGCCATCAAATGTGATTTAAAACTGATTTCATTATGGTATGTCTGAACCTCATATCAATTTATTTTTGAGAACCTCATCCATAGTTCAACTCTTTGACTTTTTTAAGTTTGACATCTTTCTTTTGGCAAATTCATTCAGTGGATGTATTCACTAAATGAGACTGGAAACTGCATGAGGAGATGAGACTAGATCTGTAGTCAGGACAATATTTGTTTTAATTTGTCTTCATTCCAGTTCATGTATGGGAGGTAGGTGATCAAATTTTTCACAAAATTTTTATTATATTTTTATCTTATATACATTAGTATATTAGCTAATGATGTTAGCAGATTTAAACTGGTATTTTCAGACCTTCTTAGAGGCATCCCTGGCCTTTCATCAATATATCAATGGATAAGATTCACACATGACCATGCACATGATTACATTCATGTACCCAATCTAGGCATGTGACAAAATGTGACCAAAATAAAAAAGTCATACCTCACCATTTTCAAAAAACTATTCAAAATGATTAATCCCATACACCATTACCACATTCAGCTAAAGTGATAAATTTGAGTGTGACATCAATTTTACCATGGAATTGTAAATCACAAAAGAATTTGAAAGGTACTCTTAAGTACTCAAATGTGTCCTATACAAATCACCAGTTAACATTCAACTTTTATCTTTGACCCTTCATGTCATAAATTAACACTATATCCAACAATCCTCCAATGCCAAAAATAACAGTGGTCAAATCCTTCAATAGCAAAAATTGTCTTGAAAAGTATATTTTTACACCTATATAAATTCATGGCCAAAAGATTAAAATCAAAATACCCCTAAACCAGAATTGAATAAATTTGGCATATAAAATTGGTGTTCAACAGCCAAGTGGTCATATATTTAAAAATTCAAGGTTTTATTTTGTCAAAGTTTGAATCAAATTGTTTGCTTTCTGACATTTGACTTTTTATTGATAATATTTGACATTTTGACCCATGACGCATAAACAATCTCAGCCCATCACAGGGCTATTTTCAATCTTCCAAAATGTGCAAAAAGGACCAAAGGGATTATTTCTACATATATGTTTTATGTGTATGATGTCTTAGGTCAACCATGTTTACCTATTTTGGATTTTGTTGAATTTTGATACATTTTGACAAATTGACACATGTCAAAATGCTAAAGTATAGACTTCACATTACCAAAAATATGCTTGATATTCTACCCATTCATCAAAAGGACACACCTGTAAATATGCATCTATTTATGCGAGCTGGACTTACTTTTGTATACAATGCATTTTCAAGAAATAATATGACCTTGCATATATACTGAGTCGAGAGTCTTTTTTTTTTTTTTTTGAGGACATAAGTCCTTTTTGTGGGGCCACTGATACCCCTGTTTTGGACTTCTGGTAATGTCTGCCCTGGGTTTCAAAGCCAGGTTGGATCCCCTTTTTGTGTGCTTTCTCAACTGTGTGATCCCAAGATTCACCTCTGGTGCGACACCTGCTGACTATATAGATGCCAGCATGGCAGCCCGTCTTTTTGTTCCACATACCTGCAGACGTGTCCACAAGCATTGGTTGAGATTCAGGGCTTGAACCCACGACCATCTGTGTCACAAGCACAGTGCTGTATACCACTCGGCTACTCCGGCTCGGCAAGTCGAGAGTCTTTACTGACTAGTTGTCCTTCATTTTTTGCAAACAGACTTTTCAAGAAACATGCGGAAATTGTATCCAATGTCATGCTAAATACTGTTTGATCTTTTGCCTTTTCCTGATGAAATCTCCGCGGTTTATCCCGTCATCCTGTTTTTGTTGTCATTGAATACTGAAGCAGAGAGTGCGCATTAATTTGTCTCTATTATTCTATGTGTTTCCCTTGATTAAAATATGTGCGCAATTTTTTAAATTTTATGTAAACAATATTTCCATCGGTGTTTGCGACAAAAACAACAACAGATCAAGTAAACATATGCGATGAATTCAAATGACATTTTGCGTGGTAAACATTACAATTCTTGTTCGATCTAGGCCTATTTTCACGACAAAATAATTGCGCAGAAAGCAGAGTTTGATGAACTTGATACCACCACTATTTTTAGTTGCCATTTTACTGTAAAGAATATTAGCAAAGTTGAATTCAATAATCTTTTTGGAAAGGAAATGTTGAAGTAAAGTTTTCCTTTTATTGCTTAAAGCTTACAGTAGATTAGTTTGTAGATCTATCTCATTTCTTTCTTTGTATAGTTTCAGGGGGGATCAGCGCGGCGGAATGCAGGTGAATCGGTTGAGTGCATGCGCGCAGGTCAGTAATGCTTCAACATGGCGTACACCTTCCGATTTCAAAAATGTAAGTATTTTGCATTAATTTACTAGTTTCTAGGGTTCTGGGCAGATAAAGATAGTGGCTGTACGGTACATGAACATTCATAGATTATCGGGGAAATGTCATTTTGAGGTAGTTTGAGTGAGTTTGGTCGAAACTTTGATGACAGTGTTTGGAGAAAATTCGCTGTGGAGAAATTTGTGAGAAAAAGTTTTATCTTGTCGCGTATGTACTTAATGGTGGATTGAATCCTTATGATATTTATTTATTGCTTATAAATGAAGTGTCTAGTGATGTTTGTATGTAGTTGTAGTTGTTGCATAGGGTGTTATCGGGTACTGAAACATGTATGTGAATGGTCATGGTAATTTTTGGCACGCAGGGGTATTTCAATCAAGTTTAGCGAGCGCATCTGACTACAATGATCGCATAGTTGTGTAATTATCATGACGATGATTGCACAAGGTGTACATGTATTCCATTCTTGGTCATGGATCGCATATCTGTAGATTCGTCGAAAAATTGTATAAACATGAAGTTGACTGAACTAAATTCAAGTTAAATCAACTTCAATCAAGTTTAATCAAGTTCAATTGATTGCAGTTCGCTCTATTTTGATGGCTTCACTGCTGCATGCAAATGTAGATACAACATTACATCCTTCTATGATATCGCTGCTAGGCAAAAGTAAGCATCTTTTCGTTACACAGTTACATGAAATGGTATAATTACAAATGAGTAACATGTATTGCAAGTTGTTTTTATGTACCCCATTTGTTTGTACAGAATGTGCTGAACGGCAGGTCAAATTTATGAGGGAGATGTGTTTGGGATGTCCGAGACTAAGCTATGTTGTTGACAAGTCAGCCCAACAGCCTCCTGATCTTGTTGCATCTCATAATGGTACTTCTTCAGACACCAATGTAGCATTGAAGGCACCCGAGTAAGGATTGTTTTCATGTATACTGTTCTGTATAATATTGTCCACAGTGATTTGGGAATTCCTTGCATAAATATCATTTATTATTACTTCCAGACTTTTGAACTTTGTCCGGAACTACAAGTCGAAGAATGCCGATATCAAACCACAACTCCATTATGCCGTCGAATCTGAGATTCATGCTGTTATGGATAGTATGCTGGATAATGAGAGTGAGGAGATTTCTCTCAGTTTGGAAGGTGCAGCAGACAGTCCAAGTGATATGTAAGTTTTATGTCTTTCAACAAATTTACGTTTCTTCCCCAATTCTAATGTAAGGTTAATGTTGTCATTTATGTATAAATTACTGATGACCACTCTATCTGTGCAGCATGAATGTCAGCTTAGATGTGATTGAAGATCAGAGCATACATACTGGACACTCAGACCATGATGGCTCATCAGTGGAACCTCAACAGCAGGAGAAGGCTCATGGTCAATGCCTGTTTGTTCCGGACAATGAGGAATCCGCGGTCAACAAGTTCTTTGTACCCGATATGGACGACAAACAACTGCCAGCAAAACATGACTGTATCAGCGGTCCTCATTGTGGTCCATCTGTAAGTTTATTTAAATGACATATGCCTATGTTTATATACTTATGTTGTTCATTCAAATCATTTCTGTGATATGTGTCCTTATATTTTGTAGAATATTCCTGC
>JBCAUG010021699.1:0-10661 GCA_038406175.1 Haplosyllis leylae
CATGCACCATTTCACATTTGAAAAATCATTAAAGCATGTCTGCTGTAAATTCTGTCTTAAAATGTGAAATTTGATCTAATTGTGAAAAACTCGATTAGACTCACATCTGTTTACCAAAAAGTGTCTCAGAAATGGGTTTCATTTGATAGAGTACAGAGTAGAAACATCTTTATTTACCATCCGACAGATCACACCAGCTTGATTGCGAATAGAACTGGAAAATGCTTTATTGGAGAACCCTGACATTCCCCCTTATGGCTCGTTCACACTGCACGGAAGGGGGACCGGGAACGGGAACGGGAATGGGGAGTACTGTACACATTGCAATGGGACTGGGAATGGGACCGGGAATGGAAAATATTATGCTGGCTTGTTTACATGTCCTAGAAACTGCTCTGTTTAGTCCATGTGGTCATGTTTTGATAATCTTAGAAAAGACGTAATATTGTTAATAGCTAATTAGGGCATGAATTTCATAACAAACGGCCATTTTCTTTGAAAAACATGGTGAGGGAAGACATATTGCATAATATTTAACTGACATTAACAATGCCTCGTCGTGAAAATAAGAAAGGTTTGTCTAAAATTGATGAGAAAAGGATGAAGCTGATACAACTTGTCAGGGAGAATGAAATACTGTATGATTTAAGCCACGTAGATCATAAGAATGCCTAAATGAAGCTTGTTATTTGGGAGAAAATTGCCGAAATACTGGGAGAAAGTTGTAAGCAATTCATTTTATTTGACAATGGCATAAAATTTAACAGGAAGTACTATGAAATTTATGTACTAAGTTAAGCACAACAGCATAATATAATAAGATACTGTGATTATTATACAGTGAAAAAGATACAAGATGTATGGTGGACAAACATCAAAGATCATTATCGTGACATAATGAAAAAGAAGAGTGGAGATGCTGGGCAATCTAGAGGTTCACAGAGTATCACATGGCAATTCTTTGATGAAATGAGCTTCATGCAAAAATTCATCTACAGCTGCAAGTAATAAGTTATTGAATATATTACACCATAGATCTAACAGAAACAAGTATATTCTACATGTAGTAACTTTATAATACAATATAACGTTAAATGATGTGGAAAGAAATATATTATGCTACTCTAGATGTGTCAGCAATTGTCAGCAGGAGGAGGAGGACACCAATGAGGAGCAACCAGAACAAGAAGGTGAAGAGACTTAAGGTGCTAACAATGACCAGACCATAGTTACTCCACCAGATAATATTATTACACAGGAAATAGCAGAAGGTCCTCAAGACATATCCCAGTCGAATTCTGTGAGCTCCATTAAAGATGCACTGAAAGCTGTACGAACAGGTGTCCACTTGCAAGAAACAAGAAAGCTCGCATGACCCCAGCTGCCAGGCTACGGGAAAATTGTGATGTCAAAGGTTGCAAAAAACACTATGGAATGAAAGGGCTCTTCAGCGACATAAGAAAAACAATCATGACATGAGTAGGAAGAGGTATTATTGTACTGACAAAAAATCACGTGGCAAGGACTGTTTGAAGAATTATCCCACACAGCAGCAGCTGGACCAGCACATGAGAGGTGTCCATAGAGAAGGATTTCATTCATACTGTGGGAAACGTTTCACCTGGCCTCTTGATAGACACAAGCATCAGCAGGAATGTAGTGAATGTGAAAGCCTTATGAAGTGATAAGTGTAGCATAATATTTTTTTGAAGGTATGGTTAATGTTCTAGCTTTTGGAATGCACGAAAAAGGGATATATCATACATGAACATTAACCATACCTTCCTTTAAGTTGTAGCATAATATTTATGTGAAAGCTTGTTTAATATTCTAGGCTTCATGACAACACAGAGAAAATTGTATGTGAATATTAAGCAGGCTTTCCTTGACTACAGTGGCATATTTTCATGACCTTTTGTAACATTCATTAAAGCATAATATTTAATAAACATTTTGGTTACTCACTTTATTGTTATGGCTAGTCTTTCCTCAGGGCTCAATGGTCTTCTGAAATTTGTTTCCTTTTTGACAATCACAGGACGAACTTTGTACAATACTGATCAAATTGAACTACCGTCATGCAATATAATTCAAAAAATCTGTCATCAAAAAGCCTGTGGTCAGTGTAGTGGGTGTAAAATTCACCTTTCTGTGTGCACTCCTCATTCAATGGATGAACCCAAATGTCCCTATTTATTTGCTGCATGCTTCCACATTAAGTACATTATGAATACATTACAATTTCTTTGGTGCTGCTGCCATTTAGTACATTTTAGTCCTATTTTACGTGTTCGCACCATAGTTGCAGACATTGCTATGAGCAGATGACACTTGAAAATGGCATAATATATAAACGAAGCAGCTGAAACTGGTTACAACGCAGCACTGGGTACAATATCAGGTACAGAAAAATTGGTCCAAAACCCATTGACCAATTTCCCGGGCCCATTCCTGGTCCCGTTCCTGGTGTAGTGTGTACAGTACAGCATAATATATAGTAACCCATTGTTCCCATTCCCGGTCCCGTTCCCAGCTCCGTGCAGTGTGAACGAGCCATTACATAAAAAGAAATAATAGTCGGTATCATTAATATTGATAAATGGCCAGCCCTTCACAAATGTACATTTCTGTAAGAATATGCTTGCTTGGTAGTATATTCAAAGTTCCACAAAAAAGTGCCGACAATCGGGCTTTTTCAAAATACATTTTAGACCTATTGGACCAATTGATCTAAACAATTTAATAGTTACCTCACTAACCCACTGATGCTAACTATCAAATTGCCCTGATTATCAATTTGGACATCACCATAAAATATAATAGTTACCTAACCATAGATGCAGAAATAACCATTAGATAAATTGGTCCAATTGGGGTCAAATTTAT
Source organism: Haplosyllis leylae (assembly GCA_038406175.1). Taxonomy (NCBI): domain Eukaryota; kingdom Metazoa; phylum Annelida; class Polychaeta; order Phyllodocida; family Syllidae; genus Haplosyllis; species Haplosyllis leylae. The sequence goes on from JBCAUG010021699.1 coordinate 2,887, forward strand.
TTTGAAAAAACCCGAATGCCAACTCTGTGCATTTCGAACAGAACCACATTTACTTCGTGAATCCTCAGATACTCCCCATGTGGAATGGTTCAATCCTATCAATGCGTAGTTTTAATCATGTCTTTCTTAAAGGCATCGCACATGCAAACACAGATAGGAATCCGTAGAACCTTCATAAGGAAAGGTTCGTTAATAGAGAATGAGTTGCTGACAGCTGTTCATTTAAGTTTCTCAGATTTTTCACAAAGAAAAATTAACAACAACAAATTGAGGTTCGTGATTTACGTGAATTACAGCTTCTTTGTCCAAGGTCGGAAATAGAGAATCTGAGTGAAATACGCCGTTGTTCATTTAGTAAGAGCAGTTTTAGTGTGTTTACCTGATAATCTAACAAAATAAATTCCCGATTGAGTTTTTTGTTTCTTGTTAAACTCGTTTGCCAAATTTGACCAAATATACTACACGGGTTAGTTGCTATATTCAGTGGCGGATTCAGAATTTTTTTGGCAGCTACAACCCTTAAACGACCAAGCCGGGAACCTGTTTATTTTAACAAGACAACATCCCATTACATTGCGAGGCAATACCGACCACTGCCCCGCTCAGTTCCTCTTATCATTTTGGACTAGCCCTAACCGGAAAGGGGTGTTAACAGTCCCATGGTCCAGGGGAGGAATGGCAGTCGTCGGTACTTTCCCTCGCACTGTTTGGCGCTTTTAACCATCGTAACAAGCAAACGTGATCTAGGAACAATGCAGGTGCTTTTCACACATTCAGCTTCAGGTTGCACACGCAGACAGGGATATCAGGGTGAAGCACTCACAGCTCAAGGGGGGATCCACTTCCTGTCTGTTCCATTACCCTGTGAGGACAGGGAACAAAGGGTGAAGCACTCACAGCTCAAAGATCCTCTTCCTGTCTGTTCCATTACCCTGTGAATAGTCTGGGTCGGTTCTCACCAATTACATGTTATGTCTGTATTTTGTTTCGTAAGAAATTCAGACATCAGGGGGATCAGTGCGCGGCAGAACGCATACCAATGAAAAATCGCATGTGAAGTTCATTACCATTGGTTCTAATGGGCCATACAAGAGGTCTGATTTAAATCCATGGAGATCCATCTGATAGAAAGGTATCGCCAAAAATTTTTATTGCATTTTGTTCAGAAGAACTAAATCTTTCATGTGATAGATTTCTTTTTTTATATTATATTTAATTTTTTCAAAACTTTTGAAAAAGTAAAAATTTTAAAATTGATTGCAGATGAGGTCAATTAAACTTAAATCAATTTGAATTAAGTTCATTTAACAGACAATTAAACTTAAATCAATTTGAATTAAGTTCATTAAACATTAATGAAGTTGATTGAACTTGATTCAGGTTTATCACCGTTCATCTTGCGATCATTTTGGGCTCATTTTCGATCTGTTTATAGTATGCGATCCGCCGTGCTGAACCCCCCTGAAGTCATGGTACGGAGGGCTATCCTGCTGTCATAGTCTCTGATATGGAGCAAACAATCAAATAAAATAAGAAGCACCAATCTCGGGTCTTGATTTAAACTCATAGTTCTTCCAATCGAGATTTGCAGTCAAGAGACGTCTGCTGAATGCACAAGCCACTTCTTCTCCCTGAATGGATGTAGAAATGTATTGCTGTGAACTGTAGACATAAAATTAACCGTTTTTGCGATTCGCTTCATATCTTTCCACAAAAATTCAACCGAATGGAAAAAAAACTGTATGATAGACACAGCGGCCATGTGTCTGTTTTGCTCTTTTATTGTAGGCAATGCTCAATGTGCTTGTGGCGGGGGCTGTATGCTGGCTGCTTGCCCGATTGATAGTTTTGCAGCATCAACAACAACTCCACGATCCTGGTCACCGTGGGATGCATGGGCACATTCGACAACAATGACAACCACAGCGACTACAATGACAACATCGCCGTGGTGGGGAAAGAGAAGGAGAAAAAGACAAGCACCCGTTGCTCGCACTTGTCATTTCTGTTTTTGTTCTCCTTGTGAAGGTAAATTTCGTTTCCTCACACACACGTGATATTCGCAACTTATCTTACCGGAAGTTCATGAAACGTGTTGTTTTGACTTAAAATGCAATTGTATAATACCATTTTGAAGCATATTTATTGGTTATTTCAAAATATAATTGGTTGATTACCCAAGCAAATTTCATGCTGATGAGGAGGATATTGGTAAAACCCTGCTTTTCTTTCAGGCACCATGCATGAAAGTACGACGACCACAACGACGACTGCTAGACCAGACAAAATAGGTAAAATAGTTCTATGCTTTGTTCTCACCAAAACGAGATTAAATGCAAAGATGCGTGGTTGTAAATAAAAATAAATTTCTTGATTTTTAATTATCAAACTGAAGTGAGGAATTTAAGGTCCATTCACACCATTACGAAAATTCTAAATAATTAGGCCACCTAACATCCAAGCAAATGTGAAAGACTGATGTTTGTATTTGATTGTTTACCAACTGTCAAATATACAATAAAATAGCGATTTTCGATGTAACAGAATATTCTGACCCCCCGTGAAATCCTGGCACCGGCCCTGATTTCACCGAAAAAATGGGCCCCCCACATAAATAAAACATCTCTTTTCACTAAAATATGATTTCCAAAACTCATTTATTTATGTTTTTAGATTTAAAAATAAATATATCTTCAATTTAAATATTTTTCCAATTGAGTATGTCAAATATAGTAACAATTTCATCAATAAAGATGGAAAAATTAAATTAAAAACATGCAAAATAGAAGAAATTTTGAGTTATTATTAAATAATTTTTTAAACTTTGGAAGTATTTTGTTATTTTTTAATTGATAAATAAGCTTTAAAAAATTTTAATTATCTTCTTCTGCATGAAAAATTGAAAAAAGTTATGTTAAGGGGAATGGTAGAAGGGGAAATGGTGCATGTTATCTGAGGGCTCAAGTGTTAAGGGAAGCTCTGAAGATAAGCCAGCCCCTGTCCCTTGTATCAGGGGAAGTGCCAAGATTTCACTGCAGGTCACTCTGGCACTCTACACCGGGTTGTATTCCAAAGCAGGTCTTATTAGATGAATGGTTGGAGGCTTCTGGCTTGAAAATTAAATGCAACAAGATTGCCTTTCAGTCAAAGGCAACAGTCCGTGTCCCCTTCTCTATCCCATGATGCAGTCTGCTTGGCATGCAGGACAAATCAGTAGAGTCCCTATTACATTGCATCATGGGATGGGATCCCAGTGTATTATTTGATAGGGCCCCCTTGTGGGCAGACACACATGAGTGAAAACATTACTTTCCTCCAACCTTCGGATGCAAGCACTGAAAACTGAAATGTTAAGGAAATAGAACTTGAAAACTACTAAAATAATGTGGATTTTTTGTATTGATAAATTGTAATGGAGAGTTGAACACCAGTTTTATCTTTTATTCCAGAATGTCACAGAATGTTCAGCTACTTTTGTGAATCCAACGAAATGTGTGATGTAGACAGTTTTTCGTGTCTAGTAGCCCCATGATGGGGAGGATGGACTGAAATCAGTAAACGCTGAAACCATTACTAGCAATCCGCCAAATATGTCCCTCCCAGTTAACCAATGACCTTTGTTGTACCAAGCATTGCTGATTTACTAATGAACAAAATTATTGTGAATTAGTGTCCATGCAAATAATTGGACAGCCGAAAGTGCGATCATTTCAGGTAATGACGTACTAACTGATGGAACTTAAAGATGTGTGATCTTCCAGAACCAAAATGTAGCCAAAAAATGTTCGTCCGTGTACATTGTTGTAACTTCATCATAATTAAAACTATAGTTTTCAATTGAATAAATTGAATGTACACTTTATCGAGAAATTAATACAGGTACCTTTATCCAAATGCTATTCGAGCTTTAAATAAATTACAATATGCAGAGAATTATAATTGAAGACTCTTCATCGATTGTACCTTCCGTATAGAAAAAAGAGGGACTTGTCCGCACAAGAAATCTTCTGCAGAACCGAATTAATAGCTTCCGTATTGTGTTTATATCGATGTTAGAGACTTAGTGGAGTTAGATCTAAGTCCATTTAATTTCTGAAGCAAAATATATGTCGAACCTAGATGTATCCTTCCTGGATCGTACAAAGTTCGGATTGTGCTGTGAATAGAAATCTGATTTGTGTTGGTGAGAATACCGGACGAGGAATTCTGGATATGTCACTCGATTTTCTTCTCGAACACCTTTGTCTAATTTGTTTAATTTGGCTCCTCATTTCATTGCAATTGACACTTGAAATTGAACCGATCGAAACTAATCCGGAGATGACTGTAGAAACAGCAAACGCCTTACTCACTATTAAACAAACACAATTCCTCTCACACATTCCGATGTACTTTTCTCGTGTGTTCACAGCGTCATCTCTTGAATGTATCATTAGACAATATACTTTATCTCCTGCCAAATACATGCATATCAATCAAAGGTCCTGCCAACAAACTGCCATGGTAACGGAAGTCTATACCTGCTTAACAATTCAGTCACGAACAATTACGAAAATTCTTATTTTTTTGTAATTGCTACTAATTTATGCATTTGAATTGACGTAATGGTTTCTTGGTACTTAAGCTTTGGGAATTGGTAAAAGCAGTGGTAGTTTTGAAAAGAATCGACAGCGAAAGGTTTCTATTATGTCTAGTATAATCCTTGGATTACTGTGCTTATTGGCCATTGCAGGCGTACAAGGTAAGCGTTTTTCTGACAATTTCCAATCTTGTGGAATTCACTAAGCTCGATAACCAATGTAGCCAACTAAAATATTGCAGGTTGAGATTTTAAAGAACTTGAGGACAATAAATGATCATTACTGCTTCACTTGCAGCTTCAGCTTCAGTTGGTCTGCAGTTGTGTCACTTAAGTAAAATTCATACCCTTTTATCATACAGCAACATGTTCTTACCAACATTTATTTAGGTCAAGCAACTCCTGATTTGTCAATTTACAATACAGCGACAGAATCCACAACGCGTCCACCAACATTTTCAACAGCGTCGACAACAACGCCTACAACAACAACGCCTTCAACAACAACGCCCACAACAACAACGCCTACAACAACAACGCCAACGACAACAACACCCTCAACAACATCATCGACAACTACCACAACACTGCCTCCTACCACGGCCGCGCCACCAACGCATGATTTGCCCGCAACAGGTTAGACTCGCGCTTCTGACAAACTGATTCTGACATGTTCCTGTACAGCGCACCCTAACGACAGTACATTGAGTTATAACTTGTCCGTAAAATAGTTTTGGAATTGTTGACTATGAGAAATATTTTAGGCATGTTTTGTCAAAAAAAATCCAGACTGAACTTGTAAAAAGGTTTTCACAGACAGCCTATAAAGCAATTTACCCACCAGTCAGAACTTAGTGCATTTCCGTGAGTGTGCAATACGTTTTATTGCTCTGTAGGACTAACATATCACACCTGGTATTCTAGTGTGTTTACTGAATGATCGCCTATTCTCTGTGGTTCAGTCATTCGGTAAAGACATACGAATGCCAGACGTGTATAAATATTCAAATAACAAGTTATGTCAACATAACACTGATTGGTCGCTGAGGACATTGGTAAGAGGTGGGTGGGTCTGCTCTCTTCATGGCTTTAGACTGTCGATACTCAGTGTGCGCACACCCCACGACAAAAACATATTGAGCATTCAACATTCACATTTAAAAATGTCCATGCGAAACAGATCTCCATAAAAACCTGTTGGCTTTAATTTAAATTTTGAGCTATGTCAGTTCTCTAGTCTGTAAACATGACTATATTTTTATATCATTAACGCAGGCCAATCAGCTTTACAAAAACCAGTGCAACCCTTAGGACAAGAAAGCCTAGTCGCTACTTTCGAAGACGTATATATTTGATAGCAAAATGCTCGTAATGATAATAATCTAGATACTTTGCACTATTAACCATAACATACTACAATGTTTTGCTGTTTACAGGTTGTCCGGAGCCATTCCTCAGTTTCTGGAATCAACGTTTAAATGCGGGCACCGCTCAAACAGGAATCACTACTCTGGGACAATGTCAGCGGACGTGCCTGCAGTCTTCTACGTGCAGGTACAACTAACGTCATATCAACGCAAATAGATCTATTTTTCTTCAAATTAGATATTTCACCATTTGAATGAGAATTAGTATAGATGACAATCTGCTCTGTAACATTAAATTTTAAAAATCTATTTTCAAGATGATTATTTTGAAGCCTCAAATGCCAACGAGGAGTCACTTGTCCGGGATAAAAGAAATGTATCGTAGCACCAAATTAAACTAGATCTATTTTTTTAAACAAAAAACCCACTGTTAAATCTACTTTATGCTCTTTCAGAGCCCTGAATTTTGACACTACAACCGGCGCAACAGACCCGTGTGTTCACTATGACCTAGCACAGCAAGGCCAACTCATCTTCAACTCCAACATGCAACATCAACAAAAAACAGACTGCAGCGAGGGAGCAGGTAATCCTGATGCTCTCCTGACTGAGCTATCTTGTCATTCTGGTAAAACTGAGACTTTTCACATCCTATCTACTCATGCTATATTTGTTTCAGCTAACTGTTTATCTCAGTTCAAAGGATTTATTGGTGTACAAACAAAAGTTAAATTAAAATACCCTTACACGCACATGCCAAGTTAACTCAGTCAGGAGAGCATTAGACTCTAGCCCCAAAAGTCCCCGGAGTTAGTCTCACAAGGGTAACATTTTTTTGTGATTTTTTTCCTGCTGTCTCCTGAAGGAGCCTTTAATGTTACCGTTGCCCCGAGAGAGTAACTGAGGGATAATAGGGAATTTTTCCATTCTGATTTGGATGAGAATAATATTTGCTAATATTGTGGTATTGCCTAGATGGATAATTGTAACAAATTTTACGTTGAACAGGAGCAGAGACGGGATTCATCAGCTGTAGTTCTGGCGTCAACGTTCAGGGTGGAACGCTGCAGGTACGTAGTTCTGGCGTCAACGTTCAGGGTGGAACGCTGCAGGTACGTAGTTCTGGTGTCAACGTTCAGGGTGGAACGCTGCAGGTACGTAGTTTTGGCATCAACGTTCAGGGTGGAACGCCCCAGGTACGTAGTTCTGGTGTCAACATTCAGGGTGGAACGCTGCAGGTACGTAGTTCTGGTGTTACCGTTCAGGGTGAAACGCTGCAGGTACGTAGTTCTGGCGTCAACGTTCAGGGTGGAACGCTGTAGGTACGCTGTTCACGTTCAGAACACTGTTTTAATCCGTTGACATTGATAAATGTCATTAAATTGTTAGAAACCCTTGATCAGGTATCCGTAACATAACACCCTGTTTAGAAAATTTTTGATGTCAGAAAATAAGTTTTTGTCTTTTAAAATGGTTGTCTATGAGAACAATTGTTTTTGGAACAGATCTGACAGAAATAAAATGCAATTTTTAAGCCTTACATCAAAATTTAAATTTCAAAAATAAGGGTTCTTTAATATTTCTAGTACTTGCTAGATTATGTGCACTTCATCAAATAATACACACAGTAGCAATGAGCAGAAATCCACTGCTGTCAGATCTGGCAGATATGCTTATCTTGAAAAACTTGATTTTTCACAACAATATCATCATATTTCATACTGCACAGCCAGCAAGTCGGACCATGACGTTGTGCCAGATGGCGTGTAACGCCGATGCCACGTGTGAAGCCGTTGACTTCGACTACGACTTCAACACGTGCTACTTCC
>JBCAUG010021710.1:0-10661 GCA_038406175.1 Haplosyllis leylae
GTGGCTTCTGGAAAGAAATTCAGGACGGATCTGATGACTTTATTCTGGAGAAGAAGAAATGCTGAAATTTTTAAGGCGTCAGAATCCACGGAAATCACTGCAATTTCTGAGCACAAATGATCGAGTTTTCCTATTTTGTAATTAATTCATGTTACTGGGTAAGCTCTACTACTAAATCCTTCAAAGTCTCCAGCTCACAGGTGCCTCTGTAGCATAATAGTTATGCTTGTGAACACATGGTCAGTAATTTGTGAGTTCAAATTCCAGCGTAATTTGAAGGTTTAAATTTTATTGTTATTATCTAATTAGTTGAATCAGAATTAGGAAATCTCAGATCGATCTTTGTTCTTTTTGGACGCTGCTGGAAAATAGTTCGATCCCACATCTAAAAAACATGAATACCGCCGTTCATTGTTATGTATCTTGAAAGGGATATCTTGTATCCTCCAACAGTATTGTCCCACATTTGAATTTTTTAACAAATGTTTTAACAACGTAGTTGTGGCAACTTGTGGCAGGTTGATCACATCAGCTCCCATTATCCCCGCGCCCTGCACCCGCATCCGCACCCTCACCCGGCAATTCTAACACAACCTAGTGTGTGTAACACGTGGAAAATTGCAGATCACACCAAGCAGCAGCATCAGCGGCAGGGGCAACCGGCCCTTACATGTCAGTTTTACTCTTTGTCCAACAGGAGAGGCGATCAACGAAGTCTACTTCCCCGCAATTATACCTGTGGGAGTTTTGGGGAATATCCTGTCATTTTTGGTAAGAACGTTTTGGATGTTTGGAAACAAATAGGAAATCATCTGAGGTCAGCTGTGATAGACAGTTTGAGATGTGCGGATAATCAAGTTTTTTTGCTTAATTTGTCATATCCTGCCAAATCCTGGCAGGATCCTGCCAGTATTGACATCCAATGGTTGCCACCTATAGAATGTCAATGCTGGCAGGGCCCTTCCAGGATTTGGCAGGATTTGATGAATTATGCAAAATCTCGATTGAAAATTCTAGTTTTTCATGATGAGCATTTCTTTCAGATTCAGCAGGTGTAATAGATTTAGAAATTGATTTCTACCTCTTGATTTCTACCTGTTAGGTATTAATTGGTGAAACTTCAACAATCGTGTTTTTCCTATTTTGGTTTTGAAATGAGGTGAATTCATCTGATTAGTTGAATTAGACAAGTGTTCTTGGATAGCGGAATCTAGTATCTATGAAATTCATTTCACACTATCCATGAATAGTAAACTGCTCCATGGATAGTTCAAATAAACATTTCAATTATCCATGAACAGTCAATTCCAGTATCCATGTGCAATTAGATGAATTAGTCTAATTCATCTAATTCAGCAAGTTCCAAAATCAAAATAGGAAAAACACATATCTATTTCTAATGAACTGATCACTATCAATCTGAATTGGCTCAAGGTGTATTCGGACTGTATTATTGGTTTGCTGTTTGTTGAATGAAATAGATTTTTTAAGTATCATGAGTTTGTTTTCTTGTACAGAAATAGCAATAATTTTGTTGCACATAACTTTCATTAGTTAATCTAGCCTCAGGACAGTGAGGAACAAAAATTTGTCAAAAATCACGGCTAAACCCCTGTGTTAACACTAGATGTCTACCTGTTGGGGGTTTTGCGTAAAATCGTTATACTGTCCAGGATGTTTAAAGTAGAACTCCTCCTCGAGTATCTTTGGATTAAAAATGATGATTGGGTTAAAAATGATGCAGGCATCACCGTTCATTTTATAGCTCAATTAAGATTTATTAAAATGGAATTTAGTTCAGATGTGTTCTCTACACCAGGTCAAACTCAAATGGCTCAACTGTTAGGGGTCGTTCACAATGTATGATTTTTTTCTGATTGCGACTGCGATTCTTCTTATCGCAACAAATGGGTTGTACAGGACTCAATTGAAGTATTCACACTATGCGACTGCGACAACATTACCAACTCTTAATTAGCCCATAATAAACAAAAATAAATCGCAGTCGCAATCAGAATAAAACGGACAGTGTGAATGGGCCTTTACCATCTACGTAATTTGGATAAATTGTCAAAGCCAAATTCAAACTGACAAAATTTACTTGAATACTTCAAAAATCCTTCATTGTGATGATTATAAATAAAAATACAGTACATAGAACCGAATTATGATTTCACTTTACTAACTTAGGGCCTATTCACACCAATCGAAAATGGGAGCGAGAGCGAAAAAGATCAAAGACCTATCAAAAATAAGCGACAAATAGCGTAGAAAAATTTTGCCTTTTCTGTAACTTTTGCTTGGTGTGAACGGGCCTTTACAGGTTAAATGAATATTTTTAGAGCTCGATTACACTGTGACGAGAACGGCATAATTTTAATGATTTCGATGTCGTCGTGGAATGGGGTCTGTGCCCAATTCGAGGTTTTCACAAACTCTCCACAATACAAGAATGACAATATTTCCATTTGTGTTTTAGCTCTGCCATTTGAAATTTACTTGACCACCAAAGTATCCAATACTGAAATGTATTCCTCTAATACCCATTGATATCATATTTGGCATCTACTAATACAATATGATTAGAATAAAGAAGGAAACTGCAAATTTATGGGAACACACAAATGGCAATATTGCCACTATTGCCATTGTTGTGGATTTATGAAAACCTCGACTGTGACAGGAAAAAAATGGAAAATGGGTATCATGACAGCATATGATAGTGTCCATACTGTGACAGAAACGGAAAACAAAAATGATTTATTTATTTTGCCGTTGTCGTCACAGTGTGAACGGGCCAAAGAAACGAAATTGCCACAAAAACTTGAACCAGACGATTGGCAGTACAGTTCTACTGGCATCGTTTGCTAAAAGATAAAAACCTTAGATCTGAAAGACTATTAAAACGTTTCTTTAAATCAAGAACTTTATTTAAAACAGAAACGAACGCTTACCCGAGCAGATACATTTCAGAAAAAAACCCAATATGTTCATTTCTGAAAATTTTGTGTAACTCAAAAAGGTCGAATTAAAAAATTCTTATCAGGCTTGCTTTGCAGCTTTTTGTACCGTGTTTTAAATATATTCATTTGAACGGTTCACGATGTTTCAAATAAAATACAATTTCAAGAGATGTTAACAGGTGTCCAGAAATTGAACATATCTAAATACTCATTGTTGATCTGTATAGCTATCTAATAGGTGATTTTTTGATAGGTTTTGAATTTTATTATCAGTAAATTTTGAAATAATTAGCATGGAAGTGAATGTGAACAGAAGTCCTTCTACTGATTGGGTTGACATGGAACAGGAAATTCGACTGAATGCAACGTCTCATATCATGTACATAATTGGTAAGATGTAAATTCATTTTATATTGGAAATGTATTGGTAGTTACCTTATTGGCAATGAATTTTGTTTCACTGTTTAAAATCGTAAAATAGTAGCAGTTAAAATGATATAATCATTGAATGACAATAAAATTATGAATGTTTAGTTTCATAAGCCATATATCTGCAAGCCCTACATTCATACCCCCCCGCCCAAAATTCTTGGTTAAAAAAATATATTTCTCCATATGTTGAACCTAGACATTTCATGTCTGTGTTATTACAGCAACAAACGTTCTGGACAAAATATATTTTCCAATATTAGTTCCAGTTGGCGTCGTTGGAAATTTCTTGTCATTTCTGGTGAGTGAAAAAACATTGTACAATTTTATAACAACAACATACGTGCGTAGGTCTCAGGAACCTAAAGTTTCAATACATATTTGGGAATAAATATCTATTATGGGTCATTTATACTTTTTTTCTGTCGTCATAACGCAAAAGTGATTCTCACATATATTGAACTTAAATATAAAAAAATATGTTAAATTAAATGACAAATTTATTTGTGACTTTAACAAAACATTTCGTGACCATCTAAGCTTATTCAGTAGAATTGAATTGAATAAATCAGTGGATCAAAATATACAAGTCAATATCTACTGTATTTCATTTTTACCGCATCTTCAGTAAAAGTACATTCCAGTATTCTTCTTTGTTTTTTGTAATATTTTCAAGATTTTCAGCACTTTTACCTGACTGTAGGTGATGATTCAACCACACAACAGACACATGTCGTTTTCTCTTTACACCTCAGCTTTAGCTACAACAGATACTATAGCGTTATTGAAAGGTAAGTTTATCTTTTGACTGCAAGGGAACTTGCACTTCTCACAAATGGAATAGATAGTTAACCATTTCTGGAATGCAGTGGTAGCTCAATAATTAATGACCCGTAAGAGGTACTTTATTGGCTTGGAATCGGTTATAGGTTTAACATTTCGGCTATTTGTTCCACAGAATTGTAATATATTATTTAATAACATTACAACATTAGGTTGGAACCAAACATTGAAAAATTCAAAACTCTAGTCAGAGAGAAGGAACTATCATTGACCAGCTATCATGTTGTTGGCCATCAGTTGGTCAAAAGTAAACAAAAACCTTTACAATGGCCGTCATGTTTCTACTATTAGAGCAAGAGACTTGACATGAAAACCAGGTACCACTACTTGAGCTTGAATATGTTGGTGGCCATTTTGGGATGAAGCCATTATTTAACAAATATCATATAAATAGTTTCCATGGCTCTACTAATAAAGATAGAAACTTGCAAGGAAAACTTTAACATCTCTTCTTAGTTGGGTTAATGTTCAACTTGAACCTGTTTTCAGCCAAGCTGGAAGGCAGCTATAACAATACATGTCAAAAATAGCCCAAAAACACATCATGGAAAAGGGTAAAGGTATCCCTAAGGAGTCATTAAAGTGAAATTTATGGAGGTAATTTAATGTTCCCAATAATTTATTGAAATAGTGTACTTTCTTATTTGCAGGCTTTATGTCTTACCTTAATCAAGTCCACAAAATCAGCATGCCACCTAATTTTAGTTGGCATTGTAAAATTGGAACCACTATACTGTTTACTGCAACATTATGCAGCACATCATTTGTTGTTAGCATGACGTTCGAACGTTTCTACAGCATCATCAAACCTCACAAGGCTGCTTCGTTTAATACGGTTAAAAGAGCCAAAATCACAATAGCCCTCATTGTAGTATTTAGTACTTTGTATCATATTCCACATTTATTTGCAAGGTCAGATGTAGGGTTGCAATGTGTACCATATTCAGGTCTTCTAGGTAACAATTATGGCAGATTTTACCAGTTCTTTAGCTTTGGTATGAATTACGCCCTGCCGTTTTTGTTGTTGTTAGCAATGAACAGTGTTATTATCCATACGTTAAGAAGAAGATCAAAATGGATTAGAATGCCATCAGATGATAAATCTCAAGATAGGGAAAGGAATGTTTTTATTACTGTTGTACTGGTTTCTTTCATGTTTATCATTTTGACACTTCCTTCTATGTTATTTGGTTCATATGCTATGTTTTTTAATTACTCAAAGACACCATCCCGCCTTGCTGGGTTTTATCTATTTTACCACATTGGACAGAAAGCTTTTTACACAAACAATGCAGTAAACTTCTTTCTATATGTGGCTTCGGGAAAGAAATTCAGGATGGATCTCATGACTTTATTCTGGAAAAGAAGAAATACTGACATTTTGGACTCATCTGAATCTTCAAAAATCACTACAATTTCTGAGCACAAATAAAAATATTGTAGGTGGTGAAAACATAATATCACTAGTCCAACATGTGAAGTGGCACATGAAAAAAAACTCACTTCAGAAGTCTCCTGCCCAGCTGAGTTAGTAGAGCATTGGCCTGATGACCCAGAGGTCCTGGTTTCAAACCCACTGGGGACAATTTTTGACATTTTTTTTGCTCTTCCCTGTATAAAGATCTGTCAGATAATCTGACAGAAGCACCTATGGTGAAAAACTCAATTGATTGCTCTGGAAAACTTGGGTTATCTTGGGTTAGTGCACAGGTAAAAAAGCGTGCAAGCGAGACATCCACTCTGGCTTTGAAACCCAGCGCAGACGTCACCAGAAGTCCAAAACAGGGGTGTCAGTGGCCCCACGAAAGAGACTTATGTCCCCTAAAAATTAAAAAAAAAACAAAAAACTTGGGTTATCTTTGTGATGTGATTACTCAGTAATTGGCTGGTGAATGTTGCTGTAACTTACCCACAAATATCTTAAACATTATGTTTTTCAAAAGACTGCTAATGAATGTGCAAAGTGTATGCTGTAAAGAACTACCTTGAGCCGCTAACCTTGTGGAATTATTACACATGAAACCTCTTTCATTGCGTTTCTTCCTTTAATTAACCTAATTGATACAGGAACAGGACAGAGATGAAAGAACAAGTTTACCAAACAAGAGATCAAAACTCAACGTTACCCTTCTTAGCCTGCTTTGGCTGTACGTCATTTTTATGGAGCCAAAAGAGCTGACGAAAGAGTTTTTAAAGAAAATTAAAAACAAAAACACGTTCCATATTTTGACAGGAATTCATCCATATTGATATGGTTTTGTTTTGCTTAATCTTCAAATTAAAATTTAGAAAGAAATCAATTTGCTTCAAGTTACATGAAGTTACATGGCAACTTTAAAAGTTAAGAATTCTGGAAAAAAGTACATTCTAGTTTTTGCACAATTGCCAGAACACAAAGATGACAGATCTGGCAATTCCTTCTTACCTTGTTTTTCGTATCTTAAATGTGTTACAGTCACTGACAAATTTGGTGGTATATGCTATTAGATCTTCTAATTAATACTATGTATGAAAAGAACTGATATGTCAAGATTTGTACAAGAAAATAAACTTTAAACTGAAACACAAAAATGCCAGATCTGGCAGATCTGTTAGATCTGACAAAATTGTATAATTGTGGAAAAACACGATTGATGAGGAGAGTCATACGCATGCACCTATGCACGCATTTTGTTACTTTAACAAAAACATATGTGTAGCAATGCAAAACCATCAGTCTTTGATTCATACATCAATGGCTTTGAAGCTGAAATGTTCTCGTGTAAAGCAAAACTTCTTGGTTTTACAGGAAAGAAATACAAGGATGAAAATCCTGACACCTTTGTCATTTTGTAAAATCCTTAGCAGCATCCAACATCTTAGAACGAAAGATCAAGGAGACGGTTTATATGGAGTTGGGAGCACTGGCAAAGTATCAAGTGAATTATTTGAGTCTATTCCACCAATTGGCTATGCTAACTTGAAGTGTAGACTATATGAATCTTTAAATATCTCACGGAAAAGAGTTCTTCTATTGTTTTCGGATTGACACTTAAATGCAGTGCATTTCTAGATATAATGGTCAAATTTAAGTTTCTATGAAACTTAAAACTCCTAACTAAACGTAAACTACCTTCCATTCAAGTTTTTCAAAAAATAAATTTTTCGTCAAATTTAGCCTGAATTGGCCAAATCAATTTTCTCTCGATGAGTAATTTTCTCTTAATAAAGTAATTCTCCATGGCAATGGTTTCCAAGCCCTCGAATGATGTCATGATGCCAGATTACGACGTCACACTATGGCCCTAAATTTATGTACAGAAACGAACACTATTTCATCAAGAGGACTACCTAATCTAGAATTTTCATTAAAGAGCTAATTACTCCGCTTTAGCCTAATTGTGAATAAATTTGTATGATTGTCAAATTTAGCCATAAAGTTTACGTATTTTTTAGAAAAGCTCAAATATGATATTCACATCTGAAGCTTCTTTGAACAAACATTATGTAAACTAAACAGAAAACACGTTTGTACTTCGACACTTCTGGCTTCCAACCCTATTTGAGTTGGGAATAGATCAACAAGACAAATGATGGATTACAATTATACTTGGGGTATAGATGATAATGAAGAATTAAACAAATTTGAAAACATTTCAAAATCTGGAACTGTTAATATAAGAATCCAGGCAATGTCATATATGATGTACAAAATAGGTAAGTGGGACGTTTCATTCGAATTTTCCCTAAATTAGACAAAGTTGACAACGTTACCAACAAAATCTTACACCGGAACGGGCAAAATAAATTCAGCCAAACTATTTTCCCAATGGGTATTGAACCCAGGAACTCTTGATCTTTCCCTTAATGTGTTGAGGACATTTATTAAGTATGCTTTGTTTCATCCACTACTTCACATTGTGGACTTTAAGCATTTCTAAAATCAATAGAGCATTGATTCACACAGACAACCAAATGTTGACCTAGCTCACTCATTCCCGTCAGACAACAATTTTGACTGAATATATTTTGCTCTTTCCCGTCTAAGCCTTTGCTGAAAAACATATAATTCAGTAAAGAATGTTACGTTTGGTGTACAGTTTTCAAACTTTTGCTATAATTTGATGCACTTGATAAGTTTCCCAGTGCACGGTACAGGAAGTTAAGTCAATTCTGCCATTTGCGAGGATATCAGTAAATTCTGATTAAGGTTTTACAATGGTGGTCTATGAGAAAATAATTGGAATCAAAAATCAATAATCAATACATTTGTTTCAAAAATAATACAGTAGAATTATATTTTAATTAGGGAGAGCCAAGCTACATTGGAATTTATTCAGTATACCAAAAGATGGTTGTGATATTTACAGATATTTCAACAAGAAGCGGTTTTAACTGTATGTTTTGTTGGAAATTTCTGAATATCAGAGGCATCCTCTAGTAAGATGGATTCCAATGTAGTTCAGCATTCCCCAAATCAAAATATAATTGTGTAGTATTATTTCAGACAGAAATGTATTGCTTATTTAATTATGCTTCCAAATATTTTCTCAACGATCATCATTATAAACCTCAGACAGAATTTACTGATTTCCTCACAAATGGCAGAATTTACTGAAGTTTCTTCCGGAGATAGGATTTGTCTTTCCTAAATGAAGAGAATTGACCGATTCTGTATATAATATAAGCTCTAAGGAAAATATAATTTGACATGGTTTACTTAAATTTTATTTAATATTACTGAGAACAAATTCAAGGTCATCCCAAGGTCAATTACATTCAATATTAAGGTCGCATTAGAAACATTTTAAATGTTTTTGTTACATGTCAGTTTCACCCTTTGTCTGACAGGAGAGGCGATCAATGAAGTCTACTTTCCAGCAATTATACCTGTCGGTGTCATAGGGAATATCCTATCATTTTTGGTAAGAACGTTTTGGATGTTTGGAAACAAATACGAAGTCAGGTGTGAGAGACAGTTTGAGATGTGCGGATAATCAAGTTTTTTTGCATAATTTGTCATTTCCTGCCAAATCCTGGCAGAATCCTGCCAGTATTGACATCCAATGATTGCCTCCTATAGAATGTCAATCCTGGCAGGGCCCTCCCAAGATTTGGCAGGATTTGTTGAATTATGCAAAATCTCGATTGAACATTTTAGTTTTTCACGATGAGCATTTCTCTCAGATTCAGCAGGTGTAATAGATTTAAAAATTGATTTCTACCTCTTGCTACTTTAGGTATTAGGTATTAATTGGAGTGTGCACATTCTAGCAGGTATTGGTAATCTTGAATAATCCGTATCTGTGATTATTCTTAAAATTGCATTTTATTTCTGTCAAATCTGACAGATTTGTCATATTGTCTTCTCGTGAAAAACTCCATTGTATTTCAAATACGAGGGACTTTCTGGTTTGGTTTATACCTCTTTACACAGAGACACGACTCCAATACAAATTTTGTACAAATCACAAATGAAACCACAGAATGCTATTTAATTTTTAGGTCATGGTTCAAGGCCACAACAGGAGGATGTCTTTCTCTCTGTATATCTCTGTTCTCTCCGTCACGGATACTATCGCCTTGTTAGTCAGTAGGTACCTTTTTATTCAAACACTAGTTTCTATTTGGGGACGGTGGGTAAGGTATTAAGCATCAGTGCAATACTTGAGAAGTACCTTCCAGCTGTCAAGAAACAGAGATCCATCAAAAAGTTACATTGTATAATTTTGACGAATATTTTAATTTCATCATTATGCATCTGCATATTCAATACTCTTTGTGGTCATTTCCCTGTCTGTTTGATATCATTTTGGCGAAATCCGGAGCAAGATGACACCCTGTCTTCCAGTAGGCACCAACCAATCTATTCAACAAATCTGCGAAGACATGTAACAATGGATTCCATTGGCCTGTTTTCGTCAAATTGTGGCGTTTTTATTTTTCAGATTTTGCCTCTTACCTGAGACAAGTACATAAGGTGGCCCTTCCCCCTGACCCTACGTGGAGCTGTAGAATGGGAATCTTGGTCTTCTTCACCTCATCCCTGTGCACCACCTTCTTCGTCATCAGCATGACTTTTGACAGATTCTACAGCATCATCAGACCTCACAAGGCGGCCTCATTTAATACCATGGATAGGGCTAAAGTTACGATCCTGTGTATTATTTTGTTCAGTATTCTGTTTCACATTCCTCACCTGTTTATAGATTCAGTGTTGGGAAACCAGTGCGTTACCTTTTTCGGAGTAATGGGAACAACATATGGCCAGTTATACTACTGGATAACCTGCATAGTATCATATGTACTGCCTTTTATTTTGTTACTGATAATGAATGGAGTGATAATTCATTACCTGCGTCAGAGACTGAACCCTTTTCCAGCCAGAGGTTTTGTAAACAGTGTATCGTCCTCACCCACATGTTTCTCTATAACGCAAGAAATAAT
>JBCAUG010021721.1:0-10661 GCA_038406175.1 Haplosyllis leylae
TAAAAATTTGAAGAAAAAGTACCAGGAAAAGTGGGAGAATGCATATTTGACAGTTAAAAATGCAAGAGCTTCCAGGGACCTAAGGTGGGCCCTGGACCCTGGCCAATACATGCTCACTTTGCTCGCCCAACTCCGCTGCGTGATGTCGGCAAAATCTCGGAAGAAATTTCTGGGGCCCCCCCCTTGACCAAATCCTGGATCCGCTACTGCAGAACTGTATTTAGTTTAACATTTTATCACAGCAATCCTTATCTCCACCCGGAGTGGAAACCTGTACGTTCCACAATGTTTGATACAGGTAAGACGGAGCCCGACGAAAGATGATGGAAAGAACAAACCAGTGAGGCTCTCATTCATGTATAGATAACGACCTGATTAATTTTCAGGTGGTGGAGACATTTTAATGAAAGTTGCAGTCAGCACAGCGGTTAAGTTTACAACAAAACGCAGCGTTGCGAATCTTATCTCATGGGAATTTAACGCCGATCAACATTTCAAACAAATTGTCACTGGACCACAGCAGTCATCATTAATTATTCGTAATTAGCGCCAGTGAAAATAAACCATCTGAAAATATGTAACTTTTGAAGTGTGCCGACAATATTAGTCCTTTTCCGATTCATGCTACAATTAGTACTTTTACATTCTGATTCATGCTGCAATAAGCACTAAGCATATTTATTCATTTTGTTGAATTCTTTGTTTTTTGGCGCAATATTATTACGTATACGTGAGTCTCAATCATTTTTGCAAACGTGAACATCAGTACATGTACCACATGCAGCATCTCAATACCAATACCTGATACAAAAACAGTTTACATAAGGGAAATTAAATAAAGTAGAACGCCAAAAGAGGGTGAAAAATGCAGACCATGCTATGTCTTTTTGTGTAAAAACTGGAGGTTAACGGGGTTAATGGCAGATAACTTTTCGATATCAATGAGATCAATAAATACTAAATACCTAGATAAGGCATAGACAGTATGGCTCGAACTGGACAAAGCATATAAATAATGCAAAACCATATTATTTCCGACAGTAAATAATGATTCATAGCGTTTAAGCAGGCCATTGATTTCAGCCCGAATTTGGTCCAAGTTTGGAAAGTCAATATGTATGCAGTTACAGAATCATAAAAGACACTATAAGTAGTTGAAGAGCCCCCCACCACTATCTACATTAGTGGCAGGTGATGTTGAGCTTCCCAGAAGGAATATCAAATTTCCCTGTGGATCAGCAGCAGTTAAACCGGAGTCGGCTGATCCCAACACTTCAAAGTGGCAAATCTCAAATCCCTGGACAACTTAGCGCCGACATTGAGGCGCCTGCCATATGCCTTGTTCAACACTTTTACATTATGTTCACAATTTAAACCATGTTACATTTCGCAGGGGTGTTTTTCACGAATTACTTTTGGCTGCTGACTCATTTGGACAGAGCTGTAAAAGCGCAGGTCAAGCCGTTGACCGTCTCAAAATATTTTTACACATGCAAAACAAACTTATTTTGCTTTCATCTATGCAATGAAGTTACATGGAACCATGTTTGTTACAAAGACCACACCAGTTCCATGCCACAGTTAAGGGTACATTATTTCCTGTTGTGTGATTTCGTGTAATTCGCTTGCTCTATTTTTTTTTTAATTCTTCACACAAAATATTGGCTCTCGATGATCAGAAAAAAAATTGTCTATTGCAACAGTGCTTAAAGAAATCAAAAAACCAAACGAAAATAACTTTCCAAATAACACATGGCAGTAACACCACAAAAGTCACAATATCCCTTGTGCTTTCGCAGACTGATAAGCCCTATTTGTCGTCATAACACGAAGACAAATTCGGTTACAGGCCAATTTCCTATATAATTTCACAACGAGTGATTGAACAATGGTGTACACTTGTCACTGGTGCCCCAATGTCTCAAAAGTTGCACCACCACATGTTTTCTACCTTTGGGCAATTTACACACATAACAGTTGAAAACAATATCGAGATTACTGAATAGTTCTTTTTCTAAGAAGTTGCATGTTAATAGAAGATTGTATCATTGTATCAGTACGAAACAGAATACCTTAATTCTAATTCGCACATGTCGTTGTCACAATTTTTAGTTTGAATACGCAAAAGAAAACTTTCTGAAATCTGTACCTCTTTAAAATAATGATAATTTAACTCTAGTAAATGTACATCCCTCAGCAGCCATGTGAGCAATTCGAATAACATAATAACAATTTTCCGGTCTTTGGTGACATGTTGGCGACGAACGGGCCTTGGTATTTTACAGTCATTGCTACCTCGCACAGCGTCAATAATTGCGGCGCCAGTCAGTCGCAGTTATCATTGTCATCGTCACCTCCTGAATTACATTAAAAGCCAACTCACAATTGCCGTCAATAATACTCTCAAAAGCGATCGGAATCAATAGTACACGTTCAATTAACAACGGCGACCACTTGGCCTCTAATAGTGCAATACAAAACCGATATGGATGTGGTTTCGTCAATGTTTTGCAAGACAGAAATGTTCACAAAACTACCTTAACCCAGCATCAGGTTTATTTCCTCATTTCCCACTGGATTTGCAAACATAACACATCTCAAAGACAACGAAATCAAGTCATTGCACATCTATTGACCAATACACAAAATTCCTAAGAGGCCACCAAGATGAACTTTTTTGGCCCCAGTAACAGCTAATTTCAATGTAAATACACTTTTTGTATCATTGAACATTCGCGGTATAGACTTAAAATTAACAACCTAAAAAGCTTATTCTGTCATGTTCTATTTTGGATTACATTAAGGTCGCTTTTTCCTGGGAGAAATATGATCTTTTTAAAATTACCATAGTATATGGGAGGAGGCACGAGGTCTCTAAATCTATGAAAATTACACATATAGATTAAAATGAAAATTATAAGGCATGCCTTAAATATGTTTATGTTTTATATTTGTTCTGAATGAGTGAAATGTCAAACGATTTTGAATTTTTTTCATAAACGAAATAGTGAATCCTGTAACATAAGGATGAAAATTCGTTTGAGATTGCGATCGCAAGTATTGCTGCATTCTGGATGTTCTCAATTTTCAATTACCCGAAACAACAAAAGTTGTGGTTTCTTAACGGGTTCAATGCTTATCATTTTTTGTGCGGATGCGGAAAACGACCATTTCCCCTCCCGTTCCTGTCATTTCTTCTTTAAAAGATTACTTACGAGCATAAAACTTTACACATGGCTGCCCTGTACACTACCTTTTGACAAGTGCAAAAGGATAATTTGCGTTAAGGAAATGACAATAGGCCTACCCTTCAGCATTGCTGATTTCACCTTGTCACCGTGAATGTTGAAAGACTACCACAAATATGCAATCATCACCTTATCCATCCGGTTACTGTACCCATTAGAAATGATAAAAATATTAACTTAAATCTTAAAGTCTTTTCATTTCTCAATGACTATCACATTGTTTTCCGGAGAAACTTTTTGCAAGTGTTTTAAGGTACGTACCTTTTGAGCCTTGCACATTGCCCCCAGTGGTTGTGCATCATGATTGATGTGTTGGCCATCCTGTACACACACACAGCAAACGCAGGTTTTACACAAGACACAGTACAAACTTAAGTTCTCATCAACATGTTCACGACACTTTAATTCCTTAGTTCTGTGTTTCTGCCGTAAAAGAACTTTCCCATCAATAGGTGATACCAGATTATGCTGCGCCAAAGGTCCCCTCATTGGATGACAACTGTCTTTACAATCATCACAGTAGAACACTTCACATTCTTCGCACATACTATTTGCAGGAGTATTTTTGCCCTCGCACAGTTGACAGTGTAATTCTATGTTTTTGTTTTCGCCGTATTTATCCACTATCGTCTCCAGCACTCTGTTTTTCGGCAGGCAGTTGACTCCAGTCTCATCCAAGAAAATATTCCTTTTGCAAACTGGACAATTGACCGCTTGTGAATTTGGGGTCGTTTGAGTAAAGTAAAACGATCCTATACTCGGCGTGCCAACGTAACTATTTGGTCTTGAATTAACAACGACGCCAGAATCAGTTTCACTCAGTAAACTCAACTTGTCTATGTCTGGATTGGAATCTCCAAATTCGGAAACGGCAGTGGTCGAGGTTTCTTCTGCGGGAGCTTGAAGACTCTGAGCTGGCACCTGAATATTTACTCCACAAGCTAAACAAAGTGAATGTGAACAGGGAAGAAGAACTGGGTTAGTGTATAAACGCCTGCAAACAGGACATTTAAGCTCCTCTTCCATTCTCGATGTCGACTGCATGGAGACCGAGATACACTCATCCACCTTCTACAGTGTTTACACTCCGAATGAATTGGCCGTCTCTACCTAGCAGACAGCAGCGCTTGCGTTGGTGTCGTTACCCAGAAAAATGTTCTCACTGATATTGTTCCTGTAAGGGGCGCCATGCTTTCAGTTGTACGCGGTTTAGAAGAGGAACGGCTCAACCTGGGACAAATTAGATCTGAAGGATAATGGCCTGCAATTAGATTTAATTCACAGACGAATAGATGTATACTCAAAATTCTTGTAAAATTCTGGATGAAACTAACTTTTATCCTTGTTCATTATCTTAACTTCTAGGTATGTTTTCTAGCGACACCATGGCTGTCCGGCTTCGCATTGGTTTTTCAGCGGGTAGACCCATCTATTTGATTCGCTGTGAACTCTTGTGTGACTCGTGTGAAATAGTGTGACAAGTAATAAATGTTGTTGATTAAGTGGGTGGAATTGCAGGATTTTGTGTGGGCACCTGTTGGTGACCCGGTTCAAAGTTCGCTCGAGAACACTGTCGGGTGTCTCAAGCTATCACAAGGATTGTCAAATTGGGTAGATCTACTGGTAAATCCGAAAACATAGATCTACCGTAGATCTACTCTTAGTGAGTTATTCTTTCCAAGAGAATACTTTTTGGAGGTTAGCTGGGAAGTACTCAATAATATTGACTCTCTATCGAGTGGGTCCTTACCCGTTGTATGAGCAACAAGTTTGTATCGTGTAAAGTAGATAGATCCACATACAACTTGTCCTACAAGTATAAAGTAGGTGAAGTGTACGTCACTTTCCTAAGGATTCTTTTTTTTTCTCCTTGTTTGCTTTGTGCAGTTTCAGGTATATGTCCAATTAGAGAAATAGCTAGAAGAGTTTACCATGCAGATGAGTACACCAAGCATTTTAGAAGGCAACACTCAACTAAGTAAGACATTATCTTTGCCATTTTATTCAACAAATAGAAACACAGATACAGAATCTGTTAATAGATTCATAGATTGCTGATATGTGCAGGCAGAATATATTGGAGACCACTCAAATCCATCAGACTACAGGCGAAACCCATACCAGAAGCAAAAACAACCCTTTACAAACTTGTTCTGTTTTCGAAAAGTATATCTACTTCTCTTCATCAGCAAAATTCTACAATTAACAAGCGTACCTAACACGCAGGCATACTAAGATAAGATGTACCGAAAGTTTGTTCGATATTGCATCTTTACGGGACACATTCAATAAATGATACTCACATATGAATAAATACGATTGCATTTTCCAGGCCAGATATCCCAAATTATGATGTAGTTATTGTTGGAGGAGGTATTGTGGGAGCAGCGACGGCCAGAGATTTAAGCCACCGGAATTCCACTTTGAAGTTAGCAATTGTTGAAAAGGAGCAGTCAGTTGGTAAATATTTTTTTCGTTTTGTTTGAAAATGTTACACACCATCAAATGGTAGACTGTTTAAAGAGGTGAAAAAGTTGTCAACAAAACCTTTTTATTAACACATTTAAAGAAGATGTTCTTTAAAAAAATAATGAAACAGTAAACGTCTTTGCAACAGGTCTGTTGAATGCGACATATATCATAATATAAATGGTATACCAAGTGGTCCTTCGCATGAAACACATACCATTAACGACTCTGGTCAAAAGTTCACCCATCACTTAATTTATGGCCTTTTTGGCACAAATTTCGTGTAGAATAGAAACAACTTTATGATTTTTTTCTCTGCCTCCTTTTCAGCGAGACACCAGAGTGGTCACAACAGCGGAGTTATTCATGCCGGTATTTATTACACACCTGGATCACTCAAGGCTAAGCTGTGTGTACAAGGCCTCAAAGAAACCTACAAGTACTGCGATGCAAATAATATCCCTTACAAAAAAGTAGGAAAGGTCAGTTCATGGTAAATTTATTTTGAGTCGCAGACAGAAAAGACAACTTTCTAACAAGAAACGATCAAACTTGAATCATATTTGAAGTCAAGCCAGGGGACTGTCAGCAGCAGTTGAAAAAAATAGGAATAAAGATGCTGAAGAAACAATATTGAATATTCACAAGCATTTTATTCAAAACAAATAGAAACACGGATACAGAATCTGTTAATAGATTCATAGATCTCTGATATGTGCAGGCAGAATGTATTGGAGACCACTCCAATCCATCAGACTACAGGCGAAACCCTAAAACAACCTTTTACAAACTTGTTCTGTTTTCGAAAAGTACATCTACTCCTCTTCATCAGGAAAGTCCTGCAATTAACAAACATACCTAACACGCAGGCATACTAAGATAAGATGTACGGAAAGTTTGTTCGACATTGCATCTTTATAGGACACATTCAATAAATGATACACACATATGAATAAATACGATTGCATTTTCCTGACCAGATTTCCCAAATTATGCTGTTGTCTTCATTTAGTTTTAAGATGAATATAAATGCATGTTTCTTGTGATTTTGTTCAGCTCATAGTTGCTGTAACTAAGGAAGAAGCTAGCCGTTTGGATGGCCTTTTTGAGCGCGGTTTGCAAAATGAGGTTCCCGACTTGGAACTGATTGGACCGGATAAAATCATGGAAATTGAGCCTAATTGTAGGGTAGGTTTGGCGTAGTGACTTAATAATCCTGAACAAAAAGTCTTTGCTTTGTTCTGAAAAAGAATACACAATCCTAATGTATTTTGACGAGTCAATCCACGAAATGAGCAGCTGTCTCGCAATTGTTCTTTCACAATGACCGAGACAGACTTCGAGGACTGTAATTATAGATCTATGCGCTTATTGTTAGCCGCACAAAATATTCCGCTCATCGTTCACAATCTTACAATTTCAATATGCTGTTATGCTTTATTCACACTAAACGGCATTGACACCAACATCGCGATCAGATTACTGAGAACTCTACCGCAAGGTTACAATAGATGGATTGGTCTCGCTGAATTCAGAATGGGTGTCTAAACCATAAATTGCCCACTTGGGGCATCCTAATGGTTACTGGTGTGTAGCCGGTAAATATGTCTAAAAGTTTCTTTTTTTAATCATGCAGGGCAAGAAGGCAATTTATTCGCCAGTAACTGGAATCGTAGACTGGGCGGAAGTGACCAAATCCTATGCCAGAAATTTTGAAGATAGGAATGGGAAAATTTACTGTAATTTTGAAGTGAGCGGACTTGTCGAGTCGCCAGATAATCCAGACTACCCAATTACAATTATAAATTCAGTATCTGTAAGTATTAACCAAAATAAAGATGGAATCACAATTAAGAGGTTGGATGTAACTGGATTGGATGATGTAGTACATACAATATCAGGGTGGCCACGGCACAGGGAAATCAGGGAATTTCCATTTTCATTTTTCCAGACAGGGAAAGCACAGGGAATTTGCCAAAAAATATTACAAATATAATAATTTTACACAGGAAATTCAACTCCCAACACGGGGGAAGATTTGAAGTTTATATATTCCAGGGCTGTGGTGGGATGTACAAACTGTAGCTACAATCTTTGTGAAGCAAATCTTGAGTTGGGGAGCAACCCATTATGAAATAACATTTTTGCTACAGACTGCATTGTATTTGTAATTTAGAGAATAATATTAGTAGTTATATATGTGGGCAGGGTAGTGGGATAGATGTTATATTTTGAAGCCAAAAAAACAACAGGGAATTTTGACTTGATTGGAGTGTGACCACCCTGAATATGTGCCATTACTGTAGGTTTTATTCGCAGTGTGTTTGCGTTTGCAATGTTTTTATCGCGCCGTCTCTTAAGAGCAGGCCGTTCTGAGCAACTTTCGCTTTAAGCACCCGCGGGGTTCCAGTCCCAAAGCTGCCTAAAACCCAAATTCCCTATGTCTGGGGGGGGGGGGGGGGTCTGGGTCCCAACCTTTGATGCTGAGTCCAAAACTGCCTAAAACCCAAAATCCTTGTGTCCTATGCCCGTTTAGGGCCCCAGAAGCTCTTACACTTTAACTGTCAAATATGTATTCTCCCACTTTTCCTGGTACTTTTCTTCAAAAAATTTAACTTACATTTATATCTTGAGCACATTTTTGTTGAAATTTCAAAACAATTTTACATAAAAATATTTATCAATTCTAAGACATTTTTGTGCAGTAATGTATATAAAGAGACTTTACTTTAATCTTTACAGACAAGATAGGTCATGACTTCAGTCAATATAATGTAGAAGTATGCATGTAAGAAGATAAAATATGAAATAATGAGTAGAGTTAGACTTAGAGAATGTAAAAGAAATTTATGCCAAGTGAAGTGAGGCTGGAAATTTTTTTGGAATAATATAAAATAAGAGCCCTAAAATCCATTGTTTAGTTCTTAAATTGTACACTGGGGCCTCCAAATCTGGGGGGGGGGGGGTCCACTAGTGCTTGGCTGCATGAGAGCTCGAAAACCGCACATGCAATGGTAAACAGGAGACCTTGTGATCTGATAGCAACCTTTAAATTGTCGGTTTAGCTTTTTTCAGGGTTGTTTCACCTCGGGAAAAGACCAGGGTCAGGGAATTGTTCAGGAATTTGGATAATATCAGGGAATTTTGACAAATTGACTCTTGTCATTACACCCCCCTCCCCCCCCCCGTCCGAAAATGACAGATAACACCACTTTTTATCTCACTTCGTACACTTAAGAATGATACCAGGTACAAACAAACTCAAATGCGGTGCGGCACAATGCTGATCAACATTCTCGTTTCAGAATTCTGATTTCCCGATGATCAGGGCCAAGTATATCATTACTTGTGGTGGTCTCTACTCTGACAAAATAGCGCAGTTGTCCGGTTGTAATCCTGAACCAAAAATTGTACCATTTCGTGGGGAGTACCTGCAGCTGATACCGGAAAGATGTAATCTCATCAATGGAAACATTTACCCAGTAGGCTCAAATGTGTACTCTTATTTCCTAACACCAATAACTGCGCTCAACCAAACTGAAAGATTGTATACCATGTATAAACTTTTACACCAGGTGCCCAATCCCAGATTTCCGTTTCTGGGGGTTCATTTTACTCCTAGAATGGATGGAAGTGTGTGGCTTGGCCCTAATGCCGTTCTTGCTTTCAAACGAGAGGGATACAGTTTCACGGATATTAATCTGAAAGAACTTGCAGAATCAGTGAGCTACAGGTTAGTTGACCCCGGATGGTCCAAAGTTGAATGTGGGCTCCTTATTCACATTGAAAGAAGAATCAGCATCAATGGTTGCTCTAAAAACTAGAAAAGAAAATAATTCTAAATTTTGGGATTGGAAATTATCTGAATGAATGGAACAGAAAATGAATAGACATTAGTCCCAAATATTTTTTTAATCTAACATTTAATTTACACGTTTTTACTGTGCAGAGGTACGAGGAAATTAGTGTTAAGGAATGTAACACCTGGGATAGGAGAGTTATACAGAAGAGCTTTTAGGCGAGCTCAAGTTAGAATTCTTCAGCAGTTTGTTCCCGGGCTTAAAATCTTTGATGTGATGAGGTATAGTTTCGATAATTCTCATGTAGTCTATTTCTTGAATACCTGGCCATATGATTACCCACACGATCAGTACTATGAATTTCTTTCAGCGGTCCTACGGGTGTGAGAGCTCAAGCGTTAGACCGAGATGGAAAATTGGTGGACGACTTTATTTTTGATTATGGTTCTAGTCATCTGGGCAAAAGGATGTTACATGTGCGTAATGCACCGTCTCCAGCAGCCACGTCCTCAATACCAATTGGCAGGATGGTTGCTGACAAAGCCAGACAAAATTTCAAACTCTGACACTCACCCCGAGTTGAACATTCTACCTTTAATGAAATGGACAGCCAAGAAATTATGTATAAACAAGAAAGTCCTACGTGAATGCAAGAGGCATACCGCCCACCGCGTAGGAACTGTCCGGGGGTGGGGAGGGGGTTACCCAGCCAGGGGGTTACCCCAGTCCTGTCCTGACCGGGGGGGGGGGGTACCCCAGTCCTATCTTGACCAGGGGGTACCCCAGTCCTATCCTGGCCAGGAAGGGGTACCTCAGTCCTCTCCTGACCAGGGGAGTACCCCAGTCCTATCCTGGCCAGGAAGGGGTACCCCAGTCCTATCCTGACCAGGGGGGTACTCCAGTCCTATCCTAGCCAGGAAGGGGGTACCCCTTTCCTAGGATACCCCCTGCCTGAGACTGGTACCCCTGGAAAGGACATGGGACCAGAGACCTGGGAAAGAACCGGGGACTGGGCCCCCCCCCCAATGTTGACAGACACACACCTGTAAAAAGAGTACCTTCCCCATTCCTTCGGAATGCAGGTAGTAAGTCCTGTGAAGGGGTACCCTTCTGGGATACCCCTGCCCGGGACTGGGGTAAGGAA
>JBCAUG010021732.1:0-10660 GCA_038406175.1 Haplosyllis leylae
TATCTAGAGGAGGAGTGTTGGCCAGATGGGGTGGGCGGGGGAGGGGGTGGGGGCCAGAGTGGGGGATGGGGTGCCAGATAGGGGAATGGTGTACCAGACAGTGGAGATGGTGTACCAGATAGGGAAGATGGGGTACCAGACAGGGAAGATGATGTATCAGATGGGGGATGGTGTACCAGATAGGGACCAGATAGGGGAGATGTGTTGGTATACCAGATATGGAGACGGGATACCAGATAGGGGGATGGGGTGGTACTGCTACATTAATGAGTCACCAAAGTGGAATTCTCCACTCCTTGATTTTCTTTTCTTTTCTTTGTTGTAAAATTGAAAGAAATGCATAAGTATTAGTATAACTAACACTTAGCTAAAGTCTTCACTGGATCGTTGACTGAGTAGCCTTGGTCCTGTGTTCATGTTAGAACAAAAGCAGAATGTATTCTTTCTGTTCAATGAGTTGGTTATTTACGTAGTTTTACCTGTATCCGGTTCGTACCATTTTGCAAGGGGCGGCATCAAGTTTGGCATTAATCAGCCATCGTTAATGAACCACGGGTACTGTTCAATATTTCTTTTTGTAAATTATCCATGATGACGTATGAATCAGTGTATTCCATGAGACATTTATGGATATCTCCGGATGTTTTGTTTCAAAGCTTTCAACTGTCATTCTATGTTTTCCTATTTGTCAACAGAACCAACATTTTCTTGATTTCATGCAGTTGATTGAAACATTTGATAAAAGTGTAGTTTGAAAGATGTATTGAATTAACCTGATTAGGCAAAGAAATCCTTTGAAACAGTTGTTTTTCTCAAAAACTCTCAGAAACTTTACCTCTGCGCACTTTGGACCTTTCATCTGTCGCAGGAAGGGCGTCCACCAATTTTTGCAGACACATGAATCATATTCCACACTTTGATAACAGAGAATGATATTTTTGGTGCAGAATGGAAATACTACAGGAAGTAGCTACTTATTTTCAGCCTCATTCAGTCTCAGTATCAGACACGCATGCGTCAGATTGGTATCATTTCAACCGGAAATAAACTTGAGTCTAGTTTATTTCTGACGACTGATGATTGTTGCATAAAAGCTATTTGTGTGTGTGGTGGGCGGTTCACTGGGGTTCTTGGGAATCACTCAAAGGATTTGTAGATTTTTATTCAAAGGCGAGACGTGCTGATTACTGCCTGACGACCACGGGTGGGATTCAAATCGTAAGCGTTGTAATGTATCAAAATTACGTCATTTCTGCCGCAGAAATCAATGTAAGATACAGGACAATGGAAGGAAATCATTAGTTTCCACGTGTACATTTGGTGTTTTCCCTTTGTGCCCACTTATCCAATACAGGAATAAAAATAATTTTAAACATCTGGGAACATACAACACATGGCTACAAGAAGATTCAAAAGATTACTTTATTTTCAGAAGATGAATCATTTCTGAGACATTTCCTTGAAATTGAACATCAATACTTATTGGGCATAACCTATTGTATTCAAAACATCTGTGTTAACAAATGTGACATTGTTTGTAGTAAATATTAGCGTAAAAGGACAGTAAATGCCGCCAGTAAATACTGCAATATATAGGTGGGATATAAATGTCATCAGACTAAAGTAAGATTAGCCGAACCCTGGATTGTAATACCAGTCAGAAACCTGCAAAAAGATGACACATTTTATGGCAAATGGATTTGATTCTGAGTCTGATATCCACACAATCCTGACATAGGTTGAAAGTTGCAGTAAAATATAGTAATCCAATAGATGTCCTTTATACCAGGTATAGACCGATCTCTGGTTCCATCTTAATTGCTGTTGCATTGGCTGGTCCTTGTCTTGCACAGATTCATGTTTCATCTGCATGTTTTATTTGGAGGATTGGTTTTAGGAACTGGCCCAAACTTTCAATTGGTATTAAACATTTTACTGAGTTATTGACACAAAAAGATAATAATTGTGTGTGCTCACCAAGTTTCAATTCATTCATGCATCACTGCAAAATCCTGGATTTAACGTTAAATTAATTGCAGTCAAATGTAACAAGACCGTTGCATTGGCATAACTGCATAACTCGTTATGTGAACAATTCCACATATTTTTTCAGAAAGGTCTTCTTGTCATGGCAAATCAAATTTAAAATAAATCTGTTTGCTATTGCAAATGTTGCAGTTACCGCAGACTCAGAATCGAGGTTTTACATTCTCATTGATTCCTACAGCTCAATATTTCATAGGCCTATAAAACAGTAAAATGAAAAAATAAATTCATTCTCCAGAAGCTTTTTTTAACTGTTAAATGTGAAATGTAAAACGCACCGACTTAACTCCACTTCGAAATTCCAGCAGAAACGTCTCAGCAATCACACCAAATTATCTTCTCGTTACATTCAAACTTCAGATATCTGAAGTGAAATAACCTAATCAAAACTTCAGAATACCTGGCGAACGGTGGCCTTTGAAAATTTAGAACTCTCTTTGTGGAAGTTTCAGATATCAAGGTACATGTACAATATTTCAAAAGTTAAACAATAGAAGTGTATTACTTAGATTGAAAAAAAAACTTCAGAATACCTGGCGAACGGTGGCCTTTGAAAATTTAGAACTCTCTTTGTGGAAGTTTCAGATATCAAGATACATGTACAATATTTCAAAAGTTAAACAATAGAAGTGTATTACTTAGATTGAGAGAGAAGATAGGGAACATATGCTTTTGGAGAAAAATGAGCACTGCAGAAGCTTATTTGAACAAAAGAATTGAGAATACTCAGTAGAAAGATCAGCCTGTTGAAGATGTAGCCACCGGAAGGTATTTGCTGGTGTAGAGCTAACCTTATTTTAATTACGCACTCTTCACACTCAGTCAGTGGATTTCTTCAGTTTCAATCCCTAATGATACAAACATTGTTCTGTGGGGCTATCAGAATAGCAAAAACATATGAAGTTAGTTGTTAAAATCCTTGGTTTTTTGATACTATTTAGGATTTTGGTGTGAAACGTTGCGCATGCATCTATTTACAATGAAAACCACTGCTTCTTTGTTACATTTGTTAAAATTTGCATGTTTTTCAGAACATTCGTGATTTAAATTCAATCTAAAAGAATCTGTCCTCAATTATTATTGCGAAAAATTGAAACGGATATATTTGCATCAGTAAAGATTTAGAGTGAGTTTACAGTTTTCGTAGTTGTTCATCCCATGACTAACAATTTTGCACGCATCTCATAAACCATGTGTCAAAATTCCCTTCCGAAACTATTCAATATCTGTTGATAAATGTGTGAACCAGGAAACACAAGGAAGTATGTCACTCCACACAATGTATTAACCGCTTCTGCGGTCGGTTGTCTTGGTTGTTGTTGTGTTAATGGTTTGCACACAACTTGACAAGCGATTACACAAATGAAAAAAAAATTATCTCCGTCATATTGGTTTTTAACCAATCTTTTTACGTCAATAAAAACTCTATGTGTGGAAGATTCCACAGCAGAAAGTACAACCAAGTTTTTTGGCATACTCAAACGCAAATGCGATGGCTCACTGTGAACACTCTCATGAACATCGATTGAACGCATCTATCGATTTCACCCACTGCTGCTTTTAACGCAGACTCGAAAATGAAATTTTAACGCACTGAATTGGCACAATCGCAGACACAAAATTCATGTTCACTGTCCACGGACAACATGTTACTCACACGTAAACGTAATACGCGAACCCTGTGTGAACGATGCCTTAGCTACAGGTCTCATAAATTGGATGAAAGCAACGGCTGAGGCAATGCTGCTTGATTGTGCATTGTTCTATTTGCATCACTTAGATTTACCTAAGAATATCGCTTTCACTTTCTGTTTTACTCTTGATGTAAAGGAACCTTTAGGTAGGAATCTCATTATCTTAATTGGAGATTTGTGTCGTGAAATCGAACGAGATGGAGGATTCATTAGTGTTTGCTGGTGACATTCTGTTTTGTTTTACTTTGTTTCACACTTCCTGAGAGGTGGGTGATTCCTAGAAACTACATTAAAATAGAGTTGAAATCATTCAAGATTATTTAAGCAGCCTGAATCTGTCACAACCATGATCTGTTACAAAACTGGAAAATTGTTTCTTGAAGTTATACAAAAAAAGAAAATTGTTCCTTGGGTTTTTAAGCTTGTTTTCTCTAAGTGACATTTCTGTTCACTGAGAAGTTTTTACGTTGATGGTTGCAAGTGTGTAAAACTGAGTGTGAGTGCAGTTTTAAGGCTGTTCATATAATAAATTGAGACAAATTAACTCTCGTATCGGAAATGTTTTGCAGCAAGAGCTTAACAGCTGAAAATTTACCAGAAAACCATGTGTCCTATTTATTACCAACGGACGTCTTATTATCAAACCATCTGCAAATTAAATCATGTCATCTATTTATACCAGTTGATTTGTCTTCTATTTAATTACATGCTTATATCAGGACACGAAAAGGAACAGGAACTGTTTTCAAGAGCTGGGAACTGGAATTAGATTTTTCCGTTCAGTAGATTTTCTAAATGTGGATTTAATTTAGACGATTGGTCCACATCTGACCAGACAAGTGGTGGATGGTGTGAAGGAAACGTGCAGCTTTACATCACAAAGTTTGTAGCTTTCAAAGTAAATGCCCAGCAGACTAATAGCTATTGAGTAAGTGTGGCACAAAAGACGAATTCTGGAGGACCAGAAGACGTATTCTGGAGGACCACTATCCGCCGCCCAGTTGGGACACCAGGGAGGCACCTTCCTTTTAAAACTCAGTTCCACTAATCAAAAGAGGACTAACAAGAGATTTTCCCTTGATGGAGACATTTCATTGCATTCACTTAAATCTCTAGTTCAGCGGACTTGATAATCACTGTATCATCAATTGGGGCCAATTTAAAGATCCTGACTGTTACTTGCAACTTGGTGGTTGAGTTGTAAAAAAATAGAGTTTTTCACAAACGCCCCATGGTACAAGAATGCCAACATTGCCAACTTTGTTTAATGTCTATCTTTAAAAATCAATTATTCCAGTAAAATGTGTTGCCTTAATATGTAATCCTCATACACCACTTGATGTCTAATTTACCATTTACCAGTATCCATTCATGTAAATAAAGAGGAAAACTCTAAGTACGTGGGAACACAAAGTTGTCAAGAATACCAACATTGCCAAATTTGTCTGTGAAAAACTCGACTGGCTTGCCACACGGCAGTCCACCTGATCAAATCCCTTTAATTGCTAAATTATTTGCACTTAATGTAGGGAAAATAAAATTGCTCTAAAATGGTGTCGCAAACGCCTTGTCGTCAGGTGATGTGTAGTAAAAGATTCCATCGTGCTTAGACTCTAATTTTGTCTATGGCTCACACACATCAGTACTGCTGGGTACAAAAAGAATTTGCCAAAACTAATTGGGTGTCATTGTATTGAAACTACCTTTCCTTGTGGCACCAGAAAATGCCTGGAAGTGCTGTTAATTGTCAGCATTACCTGTGAATTATTGCCTTTGAAACTCGGTTTATTTGCATTCAGCTCATGATTGCTACGTATTAGCATTTAAGTGAAGAATTCTTTAATCATCGCAAATTTCACTTTAATTGAGATACACGTCTTTCCTGTCAGTTTAATTGTTTTAATTGCGAGTAATCTTCTCAAGAGAAGAAGACCTGTAAAGAACAGTTATTCAAATAAAAACAGAGCCACCTTTATGAGTGTGTTTAGTATTTTGGGTTTAAACAATTTTGGTAAAACTTTTGAGGGTAGTCTATAGATGTAAATGTTGCCCATGGATATGGTGCTTCCACTAGAGTCTCCGATGAAATTTCGTCGCTCCTTTTTGTTGAAGCGAGTGTTGGCTTGTTTTTTAATGTTTATGCTTCCTTGATGTCACTGTTGAAGTACTGATGACAACTTGATGTTTCAAACCATGTGACAGCTAAATTACTATGTGACAGATTTCATATCTGAAGTGCTTGTTGTATGATTGATTAATGAAAAGAAATCACATCTCTTCAGAAAAGAAATAAAGAAGACTTCTTTAGTTGGCAAATGTAAGGCTGAAGGAATCTAAACTTCGAAACGATTAAAAGTAGGCAATTTGATGTAACCAAATTATTCTGAGACTGATCAGTTCTTGATTCATGTTGACTGGGAGAAGTGATTGATATCCGTGAATTAACCACGTTTTGTAAATGTGAATAGGTAAAACGGTGATAATCTTAGTCAGATCCTTTCAGTAAATCGTTGCAGACGTTCTGTATCAGCTTTCCAATGATATGGGTACTTGGCTTCTTTCTGTGAAGTTCAGTTCTTAAACCAGAGAACTCCAATCTGTTCTGCTATAATTTTGCCATTCTCTTGAAGGAATAATGAACGAATGCGTTTCAAACGGAACCTAATCCTAATATCTGAGACCTTTCATTTTTGGGAAATGTACAATAGAATCAACAGACATAATTAAATACCATACTGATTTTTTACTAGACTGAAATACATAAGCGTCCTTTGGCAAAAATTCTCTGAACATTTAGTTAGGTTTCTTGAATGAAATCAAAGGCGTAGACTGGAGAATGGTAAAGACCTGCAGTAAACGTTTTTCTTCAGGTATTTCCTTTGTGACGAGCCTTATTACTTACAAATGAAGCCTTATTAGTCTCGACATAGCTGTGAACAAAAACCAAGAAGCAGAGTCCTTCACATTGGCATTATATCCTTCTTGTACAAACTTTCAAGCAGAAAGTTCCAAATTACTAATGTGGGCGAATTGTCTTTTTCTTGCAAAATGGCAAAGGGAAAGTATCAAGGATATTGCCTCATATCGCAGTCTTTATTTATGATTGCTGTGACAAACAGGTCTTTTCTGCAGTAAAAGCACTTTTGTAATCACACTGAGATCTTTCTATTTGATCGCAAAATGTAGGGGCTCGGATTACTATACAAATTTGACCTAGAAATTACATCCTCTATGAATATGTGCACAGGGTGGATGTTGCACATTATACTGACGAATGTGATTCTTTCGCTAACATCGCAGATGTAACAAGAAACGTAACACCCCTTTGATGTACAGATCCTAGATATTACCACAACCTGTCCACCAGATGAAAGAAAAAATCCGAAATTTTAAATTAGCCGCAAAAACTTAAATCTGGACTCAGTTCCAAGGGGGTCAATAAAAATTCTGGGATTCAGCTGTGCGACTCTTTCTACTATTGTATCGGATATTGGGAGAATATGAGGCAGTTTGTTATTTCTTCGCTTCAGTTCCTTAGAGGACAAAAATTATGTGCATTTGTTTGCGCAAATGATCACAAAGAATTGGGGTGTAACATTGTCCTGTCAAAGCAAAATGGTAATGGCCTTGTGAACTATTGGTGTGAAATGAGTAATAATTCAGTTCAGGGCACACAGGTCGTCATTACATTGGGGATTTGTCATCACATATTAGATGTGATAATTATGTATGTCATGTCGTAAAAATGACATCGGTGCGTGAAGCACGCAGTCTTATTGACCTATTTGAATTGATCTACGAATGAGATAGATCTATGTATGTCGACTCAAATGACACTTCTAGAGAAAATAAAAATCCAGAATATCTTGATAACAGGATAGTGCTGGTAAAATGCCAATGCAAACTGTTCCAGTTTCGTTCAGAGTCATTGCAGTGATTGAATAAGTGTGAAGGGATTATGGCAAAACATTCACCCTGTTCCATGATGATTAGGTGGTCCATTAATAAATAATAATAATTACTATTGTTATTATTATTTGTGGCTCGTTAGAGTCACCTTAGTGGTTGAGTCGACAGGCCCTCTTAGGATGTTAAGATGTTAAGGGCCCTTGGCAGTTTTAAAGCTGCATTCATTGGTTGGAATTTGTTTCCACATCATGATGTCATTGCACGTGCCACAATTGGGTCAAAGGCGCAACGTCATTTTTATTATTATTGAAAAAAATCTGAAATTATTCAAAGTTAAAGAGACAAAACATTTTCATCAAACATTTCCCATCACCATAGAGAGTTGTTGAAATAAAAAGATTCGGATATATAATTTTACAGCCGTACTTTTGAGAAAGGTGTGTAAGGTACACATCGACAAGAGATACAAGTATTTATATCTATAAATTCCCCACACAACAACACTTTTATTACAGAAAAATGTGCCCTCAGAAGTAATCAAATCCGTATGTTGCCATCTCTAGAAATATCAAGGAACACGAAAATTACTAATAAGCACGTGGATGCGTTCCAATGACACGCCTGCAGTACTTGACCATTTGTAAATTATCCCCGTGAAATATTGGGAACACAATGGGCTTACGCCTCATTTGCTTTACATGATTGAAAGAGACTTTCTTGGCTGGTTGTGTAATAAACCGTGATTGTTTGATATTCATGGTTGAAAGCTACTGCACGAAAGAATCGTTGAGAACATTGCCAACAAAGATTTACACAGTAAAGAACAAAAGAAATTGCGTCCAGTGGGAATAGAACCCATGACCTCTAGTGATCTACTCTTATTCTTGCCAACTGTGCTAGCCAGACATATGCTACAAAGGAGATCTCAAAACTGACCTTTGTTTCATGTACCACTTCACTTTTTGGACTTTTCTGGAATCAATAGAGTATGACTTTTTCAAACTCTCAAAGATTCAGATTGACAAGTAAAGCAACTTCCCTGTGTAAGCCTTTATTAGAAATGTTGCCAACTTGCACATTTTGGGGAAAACTCACGGAGATATGTACCTTAAAAATTCAACAAGAACTGGTGAAACATGGTAGAAAGCTGTTCAAAGTGGACTCCGAGTCCCTTGGACGTTCAAATAACCCTGCAATTTTGAATTCATTGAACAGAGGCACACCACCACAAATTCACACATTTGCTGGTTACTTAATTCAGTCTGAAATTTTGAGAAACCTATTTTTAGATGTGTGCACAAAAGGCTTTCTGTGAGATTTTTGTGAGCCTCAAACAGGTCTTTTACTACGCCTTCATTTAGCCTACTTTAGTTCAAAGATAACAATATATGCTGAGAAAAAAGGAGGAAATAAAGAGATAATAAAGCAAACTTCAATGAAAGCTTTTCTGCATGCATCCAGAAGCCGACTTTTTAAACTTTTCAGAGAAATGTGAAATATTTTAACCAAATTGTTAATCAAAGTAATCACAAAATTTACCTTGCGATGTCTGTACTTCTGTACAGATATTATGTCGTTTGAATTTTGCAGTGATGTACCAAAAGAATTTTTTTCATATGTTTTTAAAGGCTTTCTTTGAAGCATTTAATGGAAGGAACAGTAACAGTTATTGATTAAATGGAAACGTTAATTAAAGAAAAGCTCTTCTGTCATCACTCATGCTGTAAGTGTCCTGATTCAGATCTTTGTCTTTCAAATCTTTGTCTTAAAAATGACAAGATTTGGATTCCTATCGATCTATTCTTTGGAAGCATGTGGACTGGGATCAGTTTCATTTTTTTGATGAAACGTTGAACCCTGTTTTACTTTGGAGGTTTCACTTCCCCGAGTTAGCCTGTCGACCGCAGGAGAGTGGACAGAGATAAATTGCCTGGGGTCTACTTGACCACGGTAAATTAATCTGGAGGTCTTGATATTAACATCAAAATGGATGCTTTACAGAGAAGAGCAAAATATTACTTGTGAACACACAGTATATGAAATACCGTCAACTTTCATAATTTAGAGACGTAAAGACAAAGACAACACAGACGTGGGGAGAAGAACGAAATATGCACACCTACTGTAAGAAGGCACAAACAGTGTAAAAAAATTATATGTGTGGTGTTTTCCTGTCTCCAAGAGTGGAAAAATCCATTTGCAGACAATGTCACTTTTTCTTGAGGTGAATGAACTTTTCAAACGCAAGCACCCACACAAGCATCCCATCTTTATCTTATCAACCAAACGAACCCGGCATACCTTGTAAACTTTTTAGTTATGGCTCTGGATACAGATCTATTCTAATCATCTTAACATAACTGCAGAAAATTACAAGAGACAAACACTGACTGGACATTATTCAATTACAAAACATATAGATTCCCCAGGCCTTTTCCTTTAGTGTTTCCTCAGGACTTTATGGGAGGTGGGGTGGTCATCAGTATTCATGTGTTGGTCCATAGAGATTGATAAGCCATAATAGTTGTGTTTGGTATTCCCTGCGCAACTTTAATCTGTCTTCTGTACAGACATGTTGTCTGAACAAGGACCTTATTAATTATCTTTTCATTGAATGGATGTACCTTTTTGCAAAGTTTATCTCGCTGCCTGAATACCAGATTTGATGCTAGCATGGTAATTTTTCTACATGTAACAGGTTGAGAATGAACTCTTGCGAAAACTTGAGGAGAGGAGATGAACCGCAACTGTATTTGGCTTCCGCTGGCCAAAAGAGCATCATTCTGTATCTTAAACACCTCCTCAGGCTTTCCCGCACAAACCCATGCATGGATCATGCATGAATCACACCCTGATCATGTGAAGATCATGCACGTCCTGTTCACCCCCTCAAACAATGTCCAATCAGTGCAAAGATGGCACATGCACAGTCCCGGGAACCAATCAGTAAATCGCATGATGAGTACAACCAATCACCATCTGACATGTGGAATTGTATTCCTACTCAACCC
>JBCAUG010021743.1:0-10660 GCA_038406175.1 Haplosyllis leylae
AGTCTGAACTATCCTCATCACCACTTGGAGGAATAATTTCATGAGACATTTCACAAGTTGTACATGTACAAATTTTTCGAAAATTTCACGGGAAAAGTAAGTATCCATATATAGGTCACCTGTAGTTGCAGCAGGCAAAACAAGGACAAAATTGAAAGAAATTACAATGTTTCAAGTAAAGTTTTAGGGTTTTTTGGTGTATTGGAAATATAGATGGAGCTATGTCTCAGTCTTGTAATTTTACGATGATATTTAACAATTTAGTGCCTAAAAATTTTAATAAAAGTGGAATTTTTGGTTTGTAAATATAAGCGTAACTATTGTCGATTTTGGCAGGATGTACTGCTGGAAATAGACAGATGTAAATTTTTTACATTTGGCAGTACATGGATAAATGATACAAAAGTACATTTTGTTGTGTTAGGCACTTGGAGGAAATGTTAAAAAAAAAGGTCGGCAGGATAAGGGTTAATCGTTCACAGTTGATGATAAAAAAATTGCCGAACATGGGAGTCTTCACTTTTAAACTACTACTTTTGTTGCTAGTGTATTCCTGTGCGTCGATTACTCTGAGGTATAAAGCCAATATAACTTATCCATTCATAAAAATTAAATGGCAAAATATGTTTAATTAAAATTTTGTTTGTGATGACAAATTCTTCACCATAAAAGATTGTGCTGAGCAATGTTATTACAAGGACAAAATAAAAGAAGGATGCACTGGATTTATTTTAAATACTGGATCAAGAGGTTGTTCTGTTTGTAAACCTGCCTCACTCTTAGAAATATCATCTGTATCTTACACACAGATCGCAGATGATCAAGTCGTAACGTACCAAAAATCCAAATATTTATTTTCCACTAGAGCCAGAAAACATCACAGGAACAGTAGTAGCGGGGGAAGGAATATCTGGAACTCTTTTAAACAAAATAAAGGCATCTACACAGAAGGGTAAGGTGGGCCAGGGTCTCCATGTCAAAGATGGTGGACAAATTAAGTTAGATGGGACTGTTAATGAGTGGTTTTCAAACATTGCTACCTGTTCAGATGACAGCCTCACTATTATGATGTGGATAAAGAAAAGTGGTGAAGGAGACCCTCACTTGACCTACAGCCAGACAAAAGGCATTAACTTAAAGATCAATGACAAAGTAGTAATGTGGGTCAAATGGGGCTCCGCTGGCCTACCTGGCTTTACTTCATCTTCTACCATAGTCCAGGAGACATGGATGCATGAAGCAGCAGTTTACAATCACAGTATAGGAGGATTCGTGTATTTAAATGGTATCATGGAAGCATTCAATTCAGTATCTAACTCAGTAGATGAGAACAACCCTGCAGGTCTATCTGTATTATTTCTTGGTGGCAAAGATGGCCATTATCATTTTAATGGTGTTTTAGATGAAATAAAACTATTCTACCAACACCTCAGCAGCTCAGGTAAGGGTCTTCATTACAATAATTTGTTTTTTAATGCCTCTTCCTTTAAAACATTTTTGTCAAATATCTGATGTAATTTGAGGAGATCAAAAATAAATATTAGAATTTGTAATTTGTAATATTTGAAGTATAAATAAATAACAAATACATTTGTCACCAACATAATACTGCACAACTGTATATGACTTATGTTTGATTCTTCAGTTGATTTCAGGATATTTCTGATAATTTACAGATTTCTAATAATGCAGATGGTTAGGACCCACTTGCTATTGTTAAATCTATGAAGATCAGAGCCATTCTTTGGTACAGTGGGAATGTTCCAGTGTTGGTCAGCTCTCTCTAATATCCCCCTGACATTATTTTTGAGAAAAAAACATTCCTTATTTATCTATGTTTCAAAATATATTTTCTACTCGACCACCCTTGTGAAAGCCGAAAAGAATGGAATAGATAATTATTGTATTGTAGCCATAACGATAACATCTATTGTGCCTGAATTTATTTATCAATGTTCTCATGATATCACTTTGCTCCATTTAATTGAAGACATCTGGAGAGAATTTACAAATTACGAGATCTATGTAGAGGAAGAGTTGACTTTCAACACACAGATGGTCAATCAGGGAGATTGGAACTTTGTTTCTTTTTGAGGAAGTGAGTGGAAGAGCGCAAGGTATGAATCTCATTTGTTTACCATTTATGTTTTGTGGCTAGTATTTCATGTAGTGATGCCAATATTGCCTCGTTATCATTAGCGAATGGTCTAAGTTGTCCCACAGATTGTTGTGGTTCTAGTAAAGTGTGTAAAATGGCGGGTCAGTTAACTGGTCTCTTCATGCTTCTTATTTGGGTTCATGGAACTCTTCATGCTTCTTATTTGGGTTCATGGAACTCTTCATGCTTCTAATTTAGGTTCATGGAACTCTTCATGTCGGGTATCTTTTTACCTTTCAGTGGATACGAAAAGAAAAATTAAAATAACATAGTTGTTTATTGTATTTATCAATTTTATTTCTTTGTAAAGAAAAAACTGGAATAAACAAAACTTAATCTCTACAAACATATTTCGGACATAGTTGTGTCAATGTTTTTTAAACGTTTTGAATGTACATCAACAAAGAATGTATCGTATTGCTGAGGTACTGCTACATATCTCATCATTTCATTGCAAAAATAGGCACATGGATGTTCGTAAGTTCAATGATTATAGGTAGAGGCTCAGTGGCGGATCTAGGGGGAGGGGGCGCTAGGGACGCCCCCCGGGTCCAATTTCTTTCATTTTCATGCAGTTTTCGGGAAACATTTGACAAAATAATAGGTTGACGCCCCCACCTTGGGGTTGACGCCCCCCCGTCTGGGAAATCCTAGATTCGCCACTGAGGCGGATCGATCCAGGATTTTCCGAAGAAGGGATGGCAACCCCGCATGGAGTGCCAACTCTATAATACTTCTGACAATCTTTCCTGAAAATCTTCATGAAAATATTTGGGTCTGTTGGGGTGAGGTCACACACCCTGGGCGTCCCCTATCTCTGGATCCGTCAATAGTAGATGAAGAGAGACTGGATCCACGAGGTTTTATTGATTGTACTCGGATACTTTTACACTGAGAAAGATCAGAAACCCTCTTCTAGTTGAGTTTGAATTGAAATTGTACACCAGGCCTGGTAATTTTAATGACTGAAGAATTTACTGTTTTGGTTGAACAAATTTAGGACATTGTTGATTCAACAAGAAGTGATTTTCCGACGAATAATTTAGAACCGACAAGCCAGTAAGATGTAAAATTTGAGCATGTTGTGACAATTTACTACCCGCAGTTAAACTAAACTTGTTGTAACTAAAGGGAACTTTCATTGAAATGAAAGTATTTTAATTCAGGGGGACCTTTTGGGTTTAATAGTACTGTAATACAAAAGCCATATTAATCTGGATTTTTGTCACGAAATATAATTCCGTATAAAATGAAATGTAAAACAGCAAGTGTCTTACTCAATCTGTAGCCATAGCAACAGTCTATAAACAATACTTATTTATACCATGTCATAGAAAAAGTAGGTCACAATATTAATAAGTATAAAAATCCCCTCTAATTCCCCCCAAGTATTCAACGATACACGTATTTATACAATGTCAATATATTTTATGGTATGTGTTTGGATTGCACAAAATACACCAAGGACACGTGGGAAAAAATTATTTGCAAAAGTCTTGACCATGTCTTCGTTCTCTACGACCTTTTTCGTTTACTTTATGTTACAGTATTAGATTTTCCACACACGTTCTAATTCAGAATTACCTCTGTACTATGTATGCACGATTATTTCGTTTTAACAAACAGTCTGACTAGTTTCTATGTTATTAAGTTCGCACTTTTGGACTGTTTCTAGATCAGTAAAATGAATCGGTGTCTGATAATAACGAATAAAGGAGAATTTACATGTTTGCAATAGTAAAAATATACCAGAAAAATATTCTACCTCGTTTGATCAATTCAACACTTACTGGATTGAATTTTCAACAACCTGTACAGAATTTTAAAAAGAAAAATTCCTAAGCATGGACTGAACTGTTTCAGATAACGTTATAAATTACAGAACTTGAATCTGTCTTCAAGAATACATTTCAATTTGTTAAGAAAATACCGAATTTCCCCTTTCTCATCATTAGATCCAGATCAAGTTTTGTTCCGAACATCTACAGGCATCAACCCTTTTCGTGTTTCAGTGATCAAATATGGAAGCTAAACTTTGGAATGTAAGTATGAGTTGTGTACTGTGGATTACCTCCGTTGCTATCAGCTACAGTCTAGATACTAACTAGTGTTCTAACAGTCAGGGCAAGCACTTGATCACTTCTGTAGAGCATTTGAATTATTGGAGTTGTTTCACATTGACCAAATGTAAACCGTGACGTCGAAGAGTTTCATATCTCCATGAACGATAGGATTGTTGACAACATTTCCGTGACCAATAGGACTGTGACGTTGCGACTTTAGGGACAAGTTTGAAGTAACCACGTTGCCTATTGACCATCGCCTAAATTAGGCTAAATGTTCCAATGGTTTGTTATCATGATATTGTTAAAAGTAATTATAAGAGCAATATCGCTTTTGCTTTCGTGTTTACTTTCGGTCAGTCTGAACATTGCCTGACTCTGTACAATTTAACCGATCGAAAAATTTTTTACCTCTCCTGTTTCAGGGTTACAATTTTGATCAAACTAAAGTAAAGATTTGAAAGCAATACTTAACCCAGTAAATTCCAAGCATAAGTCACATTCTAAACAAAATTATTTATTCAAAGTAAACACAAGTTTACTTAGCTTGAGTGATTTCCCTGACTGATAAGGACTTTTACTAAAACGGTTAACAATCATAGTATTACCGTAATTAGAATATCACAATGAAAATGAAGAGGCAGGTGGGACACAGTAATATACTGTGACCCTTGTGCCCCACACTTACACAACACGGGAAGATCGGGCATTCTACAACCAGTGCCACACCAACTACGCCATTGAATTACGTTACCTACTCATTCCCCACACGAATTTCACACAGTGTTTTTACTCCGATGTAATCGCACATGCAAAATATGAGCGATCTGTTAGATATTTCCTGCTTTTGGTACAACTGGGCAAAATGTTTTCATTTTTCCGGTATAAAATTTATTCTAATTGTGGATATTTTCCTTCCTCTCGTTTTGGTAGCTATTTTGTTTGTAAGTTGAAACATTCTGA
Source organism: Haplosyllis leylae (assembly GCA_038406175.1). Taxonomy (NCBI): domain Eukaryota; kingdom Metazoa; phylum Annelida; class Polychaeta; order Phyllodocida; family Syllidae; genus Haplosyllis; species Haplosyllis leylae. The sequence continues at coordinate 5,185 of JBCAUG010021743.1, forward strand.
GACATAAAACAAATGGTCGAGACAATTCCTCATAATGAGATAGGATCTTGATCACTGGTCACGGGGTCGTTTGGTTTTAACCAATCAGAGGGCCGAGAATGCGTGAGCACTGGTTGGCAATGCTCTGTAACAGCAACCATGGAATTAACAATGAACGTCATAATACAGACATGAATCCAGAGAACAACAAGAGATGGAGCTTATAAATAAAATAGAGTAGTTTATATGTGCACCTCGTTCGTGTTTTATGTACAGAAATATACAGCATTATTCACAGTAATAATAATAATAATAGTAATTTTTTGGAGAAAGACAATAGTTTTATTTCAACAGGATAAACGCATGTTTTAACGTTTACACTTAGTTTGTTGTAAATCTTGCTTTTTGTACACCATTTTTAGTTGGCACTCTACACCTCTCCGACTACTTGTAATCTGTAACAGGCTCTAATTCTCTACGCACATGGATAATGTATTCACGGTGAACTAGGTTTTATGATATCCTCAGCACATTGCACCTTTGCTACTAGTTTCTCCATTTAGTTACCACTGCACTAACTTCACCTGTCACCATGACTACTTAAGTGGATACAGGTTACCTTCATTATAAAGAGGCAAATGTACAGAATATGCACTACTCCCTTTCTCTACATACATATATCTTTGTACACTATACTTATTGGGCCAATGACCTTGGCCTATGACCTTGACCCAGATCATGTCACCATGACCTTGAGCAGCAGGGTGGAAGTACTAGAAGTGTCTTTATGCTTGAAAGACCAATGCACTTGACTGTAATATTCTACAATATTGCACTCTAAGATCACAAGATTTGAAGATGTGTTACTGCCTCTATTCAGTTAAACATAATAGTACAACACGAATAATCATCAATAACAAATATATTGTCAACCCATTTTTCAGTCGTCATTGTAGCACCAACTTCATGTTCTCTCTAATAAATACAGTTTTGTGTGTTATCAATTTGTCCATTACTATTGGCTTTCATTTTTATTCATTAGCATAAATTTACATACATTTGCATATTCTATATAAAGCCAATAGTTGTCCTTAGTAATATCCCAAACCATGATTTACACTTTAACCATAAATACCTTTATACTGTACAAATTTCTGGAAATGATTGTGAATCAGTGTTTCCTTTCACTTACATTATATGACTAGCACATTCCTCACTTTCGAAATAACCGAACTTTAACTCAATAGAATAGCAACCTTTAGTTGAATGAACTAGCTGTTCATTGCTTCTGCACTTACCATGAGAAAATCATTGTAAAAAGTTCTTATAAATCGAGAGAGAGAAAAAAGACCTATATTCTCTGCAACAAAGAAAAATTGAGCAAAGTAATATGTGATCAGTATTTGTACGCAACACATTTCATTGCGGGATCAAGAACAACACGGTTGGATGTAAAAATAGCACCTTTGCGTCTGTTTTGTGCCTCCCATTTCACTGTTTAAACGTATCCGACACATCAGGGCCTTGGATCACGTGTGTGAGTGATCCAATCACATGGCCCATATCTCACGTGACATAATTCCGAGCCAATCAGGAGGCGGCATGATTGCGTGTGCTGTGAGTACCCATAATGCACCGAGATGACCTTGACCTCAGCTGACCTCTTCCTGTGAGCGACACTCAGACTTGAGTTTGACGAAGGCCTTGGCGACTTCGTCGTTTGTTCGTTGTGAAAGGATGCGGAGGATGGTCCATCCTGTCTCATCCAGGTGGATTCTGCAACAGGTAATTCATTCGTTTAAAATATACACTTAGTAGTACTTTTTGACATAAATTTTCGTAATGGTGTGGACTGACTCAACCCGAAATTAGGACAAGAACCCTAACTCAACAGAAAACTGCCCCCGCCACTCCATTTTTAATATTGAACGGGTTCTGTCAATAAAGTTTTAGAAATTACGGATTTAGAAATTGCAAAGGAAGAGAACAACAAGCATGAAATGTGCACAATCGACTTTGTTGGTAATTTTTTTGGTAATCCACTGCCCTCCAAATGTTTCATGACACAATGCAATGGAGCCTTAGGGCCTACTGACATCACGCAAAAGATGGAGAGAAAGCGAAAGAACAATGAAAAAGAATAACCGACAAACATCAAAGAAAATTTTCGCTTTCTCTATCGCTTTCGCCTGATGTGAACGGGTCTTTACGATACAGGTGGCTGTTTAAGCAAACCGTACCTTCTTCCGAGAGAGAGCCAGCAGGCGCAGCTTCCCTGCTCGACGATGTCCTTGAGCTGCATAACGGCCATTCCGATGAGCTTATCTTCGCGCGCGAAGCAGTAATCCTTACAGCAGATGTGCAGCTCGTAACACTCGGGCTCATCCTCGTTACCCAGGATACTGTAACATTAAAACAGATATTCGCGTGAGAGTAGTACGCATTGTTTGAAAGCGAATTTATTAAAACTAAAGAACCTGACCCGCGCCCCCTGGCTAGGGATGGCCTAGGATGATTAACAAATCTAGAATGAACCACATGACCTGATCACCCCCTCCCCCACCCCCTGGTTAGACCTGGTATAGAATGATTAGCAAGTACTTGAATGGTCAGCTAGGAGGTTGGTATGCCATGTAATGTTAATCCGAGATCTCTGTGTTAAAGGCCAGTTTTCGTTTCGAAACTAAGAATATGTTGTGGACTCCATTTCGATTTGTCATTGAAAAAAAAAAAAACTGTCCAACGAAAGGAATTGTCGGGAAAACAAATTTTTGTTTGAACAGTTACAATGATAAAAACATCCGAACAAAGTAGGGAACTGGAGCTAGTATTACTTACAAGTGGAAGGTTTCGTTGAATTTTGGCGACCAGTTGTTGCTCTTGGACTTGGTTGAGTGTTTGCGTTTTTTATCGGCGAGGTGGGGTCCGATCAAGTGGACCTCGATGAACGGTCGGAACATTCCGTTCGTCCTCCACTTAACGTCGTTCGCTGCCACCACTGAAATTATCACAAACATTGACGTCTTGCAAAATCTCTGAGATGTGTTCAGAAGTACTGTCACCGTGCTGGTCAAAGTTTAACACTGTGTCAATGTTGATGGGTATTGGATGGGTATTACCCATTCTGCCCGTCACCCTTGAAACAATGGTTTTTCAGTACTGTTGTGTTTGAATATTTTACCTTCTTGTAGCTTTGAAAAAAAATCCAGGACATGTCAAGACATCAGAAGATGTAAAACGTAATCTTAGAGATCAGCTGAGAATCCCCCTCCAAATTGTTCGTGGGATTCTCGGGATATTTTGACAAAAGTATAGCATCGACATCCCCTCTCTACGGGAAATGCACGGATTTCAACACCTGAGTCTTACCTTTGACCGTGACCTTGTGTTCCCCTGTTCCCGGATGAGTGAACAGATCGACCTGTATAGACACTTCGCCGGTTGACTCTTCACCGCGAGGATTGTCTGTAATAACCACTGAAACATAAGCAATCAAACCCAGCCGGCTCAATTCTGGACCCTTTCCATGAGTGTGTTTTTCATAGGTGGCGCCATTGAGTTTTGGCGCCAAATTTAAGTGTTACAAAATCAGAGCAAAACTGAAAATTATCATCTGGTGCTCAAATTCTAGTGCCAGATTGTTTAAAAAAAATGTCTACTTTTCGAAAAAAAATCTAATTATAATTTTATAACTAGAAGCTATGAAACTGTGAAAATAATTTTTAATTTCAATGTCTTTTAAATGGCTAAATTAAAAAAATGTGAATTCATAGTCAATGTATTTGTCACATTATTTTTCTTCTATGTTTCGGTTTACTTCTGTGTTGTTCTCAGTCAAGGTAACGTACCCCCGTCGTAGTTTAAAATCATTTTGAAATTTGCCTGGCCAGAACTTTTAGACTAGAGGTCTGTTCAGACTAAAGGCTTGTTTACACGTAACGTTTGCGTGTGCGTCTGCATCAAGTTTTGTATTGAGTCAATGGTGACACAAATGCACACGCACAGAATGGCTTCAGACCCATTCTCTGCGTCAACCATTGACTCAATTCAAAACTTGACGCAGACATTGACACAGACGCACACGCAAACGGTACGTGTAAAAAGAGCTTTACCGCAGTGTTGAAGAGCAAAGTCACTGTCGGTTTAACATTGTGTTAGTGGTGACGGTAACTTTGACGGTCATTTTGAGTGACTGTTTAACGGTACGAGTGAACAAACACTTCTATTTCTAAGTATGTCCGAGAAAAAGAGGCACCTTCTATTTGGTACTGCTATCAAAGTTGCATGGGCTTACTATGAGTCCAAATAATTAAACCCAAATAATTCTTTATTTAAAAACATAACAAATGAAAAGGGTTGAACCAGAATGAGAATGTAACTTCTATTGTAAAAAAAATCACTTCTATCAATTTTATTTATCAACAAATCATCGGTCAAATTCAAATGATAATGCATGACCCCTACGTAATCTAGTGTCTTTAAGTTTAAAAAGAAAGAACATTAAAATGAGATAATAATGTTAAACACTGAAGGAGTGTTCAACACAGAAGCTGCAATTGAAAACTGAAAAGTATGATTCGGCCCAACATTGTTCCGTGACGTTGAGTCGCTATTTTCGTCCATTTTTAATAAACTTCTGTTCCATAACCCTTGTGCAAAGAAGACGGAATGAAGTTTGATAAATTTTAGAACTCCCTGTGGTACTTGTATCCACGCAGAAGATTAAATTGAAAGAGTTTTTGATCTTTATTTTGCCAGAATAATTCAGAAAACAAGTGGTTCGTCTATTACAGGTAGAGTGTGTCAATGCTGGGTTGAACTTTACTGTGCATTTGAAAACGTGTTCACACTTGGCGTCAATGTTGTTTTTTTTCTTGCCATTCAACAATTTGTCCCAATATTCGTTTCACATTGCGCTAAAAATATCCATATTTCCGCCGAAAAAGACGACGAGTGAGTAACTTTGAGACGTTGACGTACCTTGTGAGGATTGAGCTGCGACGAACGTTTTGATGAGCGAGTCTGTCGTCTGTGTGTACAGAGATAAGGCGTAGCGTAACGACTGCAGCTCCGGCGACTTGTCCAGGAAGTTCTACAAACGCAACGGGGGAATAAACGTGTATTTAACGAGTAAGCATGCGGGGGAAAAAATATCTTCAGGTAAATATCACTCGAATTCCATGAGAACTACTGCTCTGAATGTTCTTTAAAAAAATGCAGCTAAAGTTTTGAAAGTATGATATTGCCTGGTTCAACGTTTGCAATGCTGCATGTAAAATGACGTCATTACAGTATTCTGTGTAAACAAATTGCCACCAATGACTGCAGCCTAAAGTAGGTCTACTTTTCATAAAAGTGCCTAGGCATATTCCTCAAATACCATGGACCCTCCAAATCATTCACTGAGCTGACTCCAAACGAGTCAGCAATAATTACTGCCCGCGTACGTAGTACGACGGGAAGGTACTGTTTTCACAGGTGTCTGTCTGTCCACAGG
>JBCAUG010021754.1:0-10660 GCA_038406175.1 Haplosyllis leylae
TGGCGCACCCCCCTCTGGAGTTGGCGCCCCCCCTCTGGGAAATCCTGGATCCGCCGCTGTAAGTTATGAGAACATATTTTACCAGTCTGTTTAAGATCACTTAGAAATCAATTAAAGATTTGGTAAGCTACGTTAACAAAAGACAACAATACCATATATGGTCGAAATAAAAAGATGAAAAGCGCCGCATTGAAAGTATCTTTACTTTAAAAACTTCCAGCAGATAAAAGACACCGAGATAAATTGCTGATGTTTATTTCTAAACGTACTTTGTGATTAGGGGATTAATGACAAAAGGTAGATATCAATTCTCCGCAGCTGAAAATGGAGAATCATTTAATATGTGAAAATCACTATTGGCGGGATAGACTTCAAAGTAAAACTGCCCAGCTACCGTCTTGTATAAGGTGTGCTGCTCAAAAAGCACAAATTAATACCTTACCGTAACCTCAGATCCCCTATCCATAAGTCATCTACACAAACTGTTGTGTAGAAAAAGTCCTAGCTTTGATCTGCGCACCGATGCCGCTCCGACAATCAATCTTTACTTATACCCCCGTCATGATTAGTGAGGTCATACTCAACATATATTATCTGTAAATGTCTGTGCACAATTGCTTTTTAAAATATCATCACATGTAGTTTTTTTTTCCTTTAAAAAGCCATTGAACTCTATTGGCCCTTTTTTGTAATTGAACATTTTGTAACACGAGACTGACCAGCAGGACACAACTGTATCACCTTGAAGGAACTTCAGTGAAACCTGCCTTTTCGAGGAGATCAGAAAGTTCGGATCCACCTTTCACAATGGTGGCATTTGAAAAATTAAATTTTTCAATCATAAATATAGGACCAACACATTTATGTAAAAAGTAATACTGTACAATAATATCATTTAAGGACATCCAAGTGACATTTTTCTAGTATATTTAAGGTTGCAGTACACAAGTCTGATGCGTTGTGATGTAAAAACCTCATCAAAACACAGTGTTATGCATCATTGACCACCAGCTCTATTGTTACCATCTTTAACCCAAGTGTACTGTGGTCAATTGCAATGCATTATGGTGGTCCATTGACAAATAGCATGCATTATGGTGGTCCATTGACAAATAGCAACGTACTGTCCATAGAATTTTCTAGGGTAATGAATGAACAGTTTTGAATTGTAGTAATATGTAAATTATAATTAGAAAGAAGTTAATTTCATTGAATATTCTTATTTTAAAAAATTACCATTTCAACAATTAAAAGTTTAAAGAAATTTCACCATCTCAATGTTGAGTAAAATAGAGATTAACATTGATTTCAATGGACCTGGAAGCCAAACTTTATCATTCAAATACTCAAGATCAGAATGGTGAATCTTTTTAAAAGTTATTCCTACAATCAAAAGTTGATAATTTGCACTGCAACTTACTTCATTTGGTCAAGTGAGTACAGCAACCTTAAGGATGGCTACCTGTTGGAAAGGCTGTAAATATATGAATATCAGCACCATCCCTCAATATACTGGAAGTATTTAAATATTGGTTGGATGTTCAAAATATAATTATTAATTAGATCAATAATTGTGCAGTATTACTTTTAAGATCAATTTATTGGTTGCTTATCTATGATTAAAAATATTATTTCTCATAGACAACCCTTGTAAAGGTAAGTTATAAATTACTGATGTCCTCAAAAATGCCTAAGCTAATGAAGTTCCTTCAAGGTATACAACCCAACCAAAATGGGCAGCATATCACATCATTGAGAAAATTTTATCCTATATAGTACTGAATGGTACGGTCATTTGCATTTTTCCTATTTTGCATTGGATTTGCTAAATAAGATGAAATTAGCTAAATTCAACTAAAATCAGTCAAGCATGACTAACTGTTACTGTAAGCTGTTCTGTGTCTCCCATTCACAGTTGGCTCTATAGTGCAATGATTATGGTGGCTGGCTGATCATTAGGAGGTTGTGAGTTCAAACCTCTCTGAAGTCTTTTTGATTTTACTCGGAAATATATGTATATTCATGATTTGGTATTCAGAACCTTTTCAGGGTTTCAGTCCAGGGAACTGCGGATCCTAGAACCGGGGTAATGGCCCTTTGTTCCTACTGATAATACTTTGACAAGTAATGGCCCTAAATTGATGACAAATTTGTTTTCCTTCACTTTTTAGTGGCGTTATTGCCGTCATAATGTCCAAATATTTCTGCTGGGATGCTTTCAAGTTGTGTTGTGTCATAAATAGGCTTATCTCACCCGGGAGAGGTTATCAAAACGGTGAATCTTTAAACGTTTATCACAAAGATTCTAATTCAATAAAATTCCATCCAAAAAAACGGATTGTTGTGCACAATTACCTCATCTAAAAGACACATATTGTCCTTCTTAAATACAGTCTCTTTAACATGCCAACCCCAAGCCCCAGATTTTTCGCAAAGATCAAAGACTTTCGTGAAATCTATCTCCTTTGTTGGAAGCATTGTGAAATTCATTAAATCTCAAACCCTCCCATTTCTTAAAATGCGACCCACAGTAACATTTCATCATTTGGTGGAACATTCTAAACAGTGAAGACAGTTATGGTTGGTGAAGGATGAGTGTTCTATGACACCGTCAATTATCAACTCCCCTTTAGCTGTTTGATCTTCGTCTTTTTACAGGTATCTTCGGTACAGAACTAAGGATACAGCAGAGAAAAAAGTGAACCAAATAAAATGGTTTCATTTCTCGTCTACACTTCACCTCTGGTACATGATCTTTCAATTTAAAGCCTTGATTACAATGCGGCAAACTTTGATGTGACTTTTCTTCAGCGGAGCGTGAAGCAGGTACTGATGAAGTACATACGTGCATCACTTCCTTACTGACATCTCACCACTCAGGCTCAAGTACCCTGTCTTATTACAACCATTATACTCACAAGCCTCTTGATCCCATTGAGCCTGTACTACTGTAGTACATGCATGCTTCACTGCCATGATGGCAATCTGATGGCTTCACCACTTTGTACCCTGCCACATTCAGGCCCTAAGTGTGAATATCTTCATCATTATTGTTACAGTAGCCAATTTGTGGAAACGTTGCCACACACAAAGCCTTGTCATGAGATCACGTGAAAATAGTTTGTGTTATATTTTCCAAACAAATTATACAAATTATAGCAACTATACTACACAGTCACTCACGTTTTTCAATGACAGACTGCAATTAGGATTTATATTGTGTGTAAGTAAGTAGGGGAGATTCAGTACAATAGGTTTCATGCAACATTCTTATTTGAGATCAACAAGAAAAATATGACGTTGTGTCGTTGACCCAATTGGTGGCAGGTTAAAGTAGGCCTAATTATCATAAAACTGCCAAAGGCTTGGGACAGGATGTTAAGAGTCCCTCAATTCAACCACTACGGTGACTATAACGAGCCACCAATGAACCATATTGAATCTGGTCTAGATTTGGTCAGTGTGAGAAACACCAAGACATTTGTCTGTCTGAATATGTTGTGTATTTTTCCATGAAATATTACACAGAACCACATCCTTTACCTAATGATACTTGAAAAAAGATAAACTCATTAGATGTAAATGGCAGACTGTTGAGGGTCTACAGACCTGAGGACTAACAAGATTAATGGCAGCAAGGTGATGAGAGCTATCTGTGAACAGTTGCTACTCGTGTTTGCAGTGCTGACAAAAACAAAAGAGCTGGTCGCCATCCATCATGCTTCATCAGACATACTGACTTCTTTCACTGTTCAGAAAATGCTACTGGGACTGGGAGCCTGTAGAATTTGCAAAACTTTGTGGTGGATGCTCGGAGTGACCCGTGCGAAGGTGGCGGCCCTTTCACACCTCGTACAGCCAAACAATTCACAGCGCTTTCACCGGCTGCTTTGAGTAGCTTGGGTTTCCAGAGCTGGGTTGTGCTCTATTCTATTTAGCTCTCATTGCTTTGTGGCAGTTGTTTGCAAATTAGCAGCACTTAAAGCCAGGTTTATCATGTCGAGGTTCATTTTGTTCACCTTCAGCTTTCTATTTACTCTCACAAATGAGTCTAGATATAGAAAGGTAATGGTATTTATGTCAAAACTTTAAAAAATAGGGAACAACTAAAAAGACATGAACTATGGCGTCCTGTCAAAATCGACCAGTCAAATGAGCAGTTGTTGTACCCCGCAATATTGAAATTCGGGAATATTTCTTCAGGAAACTGAAACTGCTTTGTACATTTATACGAGCACTTTCAAACACAGTCAAATTTCGGTTTTTTTTGGTGGACAACTTGGAGCCACTGGATTTCATTGAAAATTTGTTCCTGTATTTAAAGTGGCACGAAAATTAAGAAACGACAATACAGTAAAGTACATCAGGCTAATTGTTTTAGGATCCCTCCAGCAGAAAGGTGAAATGAAAAACCCTTGACAGTTTCTTCATGTTTCTGGGATCTATAGACTATACCACCAGACTGAGCAGAAGAAGAAGAAGCAGCGGGTGTTGGGAACGAGAGAATTTTACACTGTGCAGTGGTGTTAGTTATACAGCTTGCGTGCAAAGTCTGGGAGGGTCAAAAAGTTAATCCAGGCGTACAGTTGGTCCTCATAAATTAGTGATTAATGATTTCTTTACGAGATCTGTCACGGTTAATGATCAGCATGATTAAATCAGGCTCACACAAGACCTCCTTGGTATGCTAGTGGATTATCTTGGATTATGCCTAAATGGCGCTAAATGAGCCGAAGTGTTGATGTAGCTCTTTAGCTGTGAGATCTTGTGTTTCTCAGATCAAGGTGTTACGTTGACAGACACTGACGGTGGCCACTTAAGCGCTTTAATAAGATGATCTATGATGATGAGTAAGATTGCAACACAAAACAGATTTTCCACAGACAGGAAGTGGAATATTTGTCCTTGAAAAGGAAGAGGACGGCTGTCAGTCTAATTCTTAGGAAATTCAATCAAATGGTCCGAAGAAGCTTTCTGAAAAAAATTCTTTTTTTGCATCAAAGAATTTTTTAAAATGAAAAATCATAACCGATCATGACAAAGACGATAACTATAACGACAAAAACGATTAAAATTTGCAAACAAAAGCAGTAAAAATAATTTATGATCAGCACGTTACTTGCAACACTGACAATCATTGTACGAAAGATGAAGAAAATGCACTCATTGGCATGGCTGATATTTTACATGTGAAAGCTCTCCAGAAAAATATCACTGCAGACTTTTTTTTCTGCACAAAGTGAGATATTGGAACCATAATCAGCCCTGATAAGCTGCAGCAAATGTCCCACTGATTAACTTTTCTACCAGCATTGAAAAATAAATCACTCCGAAAAAAAAAATAGTGTCAATGACTGCAAAATTGTGTAATTAATAATTTATTCGATGGGAAAAAGTTTTTTTTGCATGGAAGTGCACGTGCTGTGTGCTGTCTAAGCTCAGCGCGCTTTCCCCTTGAAACACCAGTCACTTTACAAGCATCATTACTAGCAATCATCGCTAATTTTTTCGTAAGTGGAATTCTCAAATATTTCAGAAAATTTTAACCTTTATTAGAAATCCGATCAAAAAATGAATTACACTTTTCTTAAAATTATACCATCTACATTTCATTAACATTAATAAAATCAACGTAAATTAGACTATTATACAAAAAGTTCTTAATAATGCGTTTGGCATGATGAACTACTCACCATGAATGAGAGAATATTTCCGATTACTCCGGGAGGGACTATCACTGGAAAATAATACTTATCCAGGAACTGTCCTGAAATAAACAAAAAGATTGTTATTGGACGAATGTGGCTGGTACTCAGTAATGTGGTTATTTAATTGTCTCTCACCAAAACCAAAACCTTTGCTCACATAGAGAATAGGAATCTGAGGGATCCATTGCACGTCCGGCGAGAAAGCACGAAAGCGAGAAATCCACCCTGGTTTTGAAACCCAGGGCAGCCGTCACCAGATATCTGAAACAGGGGTATCAGTATCGTCACCCCTTAGAAAAAGACCTGTGTCCTTCAATTTTTTTCTTAAAAACTTTGAGACGAACACGGAATTGACTACGGAGATGGTATGTGTGAACAAGCCTTTAATAAGATGCAATCCTGCCACTAGTTAGCAGAAATAAGATTTTCTGTATATTTTTGTGCAAAATGCAATGTAAAATTTCAGGATGGACACTAAAAATAGATTATGTTAGTTCTTTCTTGGTTGCCTCAGATCTTGGATTAGCTGACCCTCTCCAAGCCAGACAAAGCAACGTGCCCGAAGGCAAGTATCGCACCAGAGGTGAATCTAAGGAATCTGTTGCCCCCATAGGCGAGACAACACGCATGAGAGGGATCCACCCTGGCTTTTAAAATACAGGGCAAACACCACTAGCATTCCAAAACATGGGTATCAGTGGCCTCATACAAAGGACTAATGGCTCGTTCACACTGCATGGAACCGGGACCGGGACAGGGACAGGGAACGGGACTGGCACAATAGGAGACAATGGATCAAGTTCCTGTCCCTGTCTCAGTGCAATATGAAAAGTTCTGCATAATATATACAAACCCATTTTTTTCCGGTCCCTGTCTCGGTCCCGGTTCCGTGCAGTGTGAACGAGCCATTATGTGTTCCCAATTATTTTTTGAAAGCAAAGTAACCGTCAGGTTAAAGAGCACAATGTCCACCAAGGGAAAACTTCCGTTTTAGATATTTAAAAAGACAAATTTTTCTTTTCAGTTAAATGAATACGGTCTCGTTCAGATTATTTTCTTTTCAGTTAAGAGATACGCATAAAACGTACATGTATTATTTGAACGACTTACCTATCTTAAAAGCCGTAAAAGACATGGCCAGTGTCTTCACGTCTTGTCCTTCCTCTTCTGCTCCGTAAGGATGAGTAACGAAGTACGAGCCAAACGTCGTGTTACTTATTCCATTGGTTTCCATGCGGAGAACTGTTTGTTTATACAGGTAGGGCACGAACACGGTTAATTCGAACACGGTTAATTCGAAGTTCCACTAAATTCAAATTTTTTACCACACACTCTCTCATCAGCTAATGTTGAAATGCACTGTTAATTAGAATTCCATCTATTTCAAAGGAAACCCTTGCCGACGAATCAGGTTGAATTAACCGTGCCCGACCTGAACAAGTGTAATTCTAATTCAATTCTATTCTATTGCTGGGAAAGCCTAATCATTATGCAAATATTTTTCAGCTAAAAGATAATTTTCAAAATAATGGCTTCTTTTTTTCAAAATAGTAAAATTAATATTCCTTCAGTTTAATTGAAGAGATGTTCAAATGTCATTATGTTTTATTCACTGTCTTTCTGGAGCTATCAGCCAGTGCACGTACTACTTGATTGACTTATTCCACATTTTCGTAAATAACCAACAAATCAAAATTGACATATCTGTCAACTGCCAACTTTGTTACCTTAAATCACAGCCTTCTAAAAATTTTGAAGAATGAAAGTCATTAATGCACTGATTAATAATTGCACATTATGGAACTGATGCTTCCCCTGCACAACTCATAATACCTCCTGAATTGAAACACGAAACTGACAGATATGTCAATATTGTAAATGTTGTGTTATTTATGAAAACCTCGATTCAATTCAATTAAAGATGGTGTTGTACGTTTCTGTTCGCAAGCTACATTATTTCTCTTAAAAATTTAAAATGTTAAATTTTGCGCAAATAAAATAAAACGTTCACACGAAATATGATCACACGGAGACAAAATTTAGTTCTTCCTGTACTTTTAACCCTTCGGTTACCTGACGAATGTAGCTCCGGCGCACGAAGGGTTAATGCATTAAACAATGATTGCTGCTAGGGCTCATTCACACTGTCGTTTTTTTCTGTCGGTAACTGCGATTCTTCTTGTCACAACCAATGGGTTGTACAGGACTCAATGGAAGTGTTCACACTCTGCAACTGCAGCAACATCACCAGCTCCTATGTAACACTTTATAAGCAAAAACAAATTGCAGTCGCAATCAGAAAAAAATCATACAGTGTGTGCGAGGTCTATTTGGGTATATGCAGTACGGCGGTGGTCTCAGTTGCGGCTGAGACAGTGTGACACTATCGGCGAGTTTCTTAGACCTCCGGTACCGTAGATTTCTCTCAAGGTGTCTTACGTCCAATTCCACATAAGCAAGAAGTACTTGTAGTTTAACTTTTTTATTACATCATGTTACAACCTCCTGTGTTAGGTGCTTACGGCATTTAAGCCTAGCGAGCTATACAGCATTTAAGCCTAAGCTAGGTGTGGTGCTGAGAGCGCTGTGGCTAAGTCTGACCAACTACCTCAAATGTGCCTAGAACACTAGGTTAAGTACTCAGGGTCCTTAACCTTGATTGGCTCCGTTTAACATTCTATAGCTATTGGCTACCCATCCTACTGGATGTGTAGTCGATGGCTTCATAGGTACTTTCTGGACCGTCGCATGTGAACGAGCCCTTACTCATGTTTCCCTTTTTTTAATGATATGAAAAATTTCATAGATTTTGCAAAGACGTTCAACGAGATATAACATCAGAAATGATCTTGTTCGAATCTAGGAGAGAGGATCACAGATGTAAACCGGGTTTTTGTCAGAAGCGTAATATTGCCTTTGAATTCGAATACAGATAGCAAAGTTACTTGGCGATTTAAAATCGATCAAAAAAAAGATTTAAAAAGTCACATTCCTAAATACGGGTACGCTGTCTTCTTTGAAGATGCGTAACATAGATATTTTAACGTGAAAAATAAGTTCATTGATGAAACAAGAAAGTCCTCCTGCGAGAACGCAAGAGGCATACCACCCACCGCGTAACAAGTGCTCTGTCTTCTATCCTATCCCCGGGGGTGCGGAGTACGCCATCCCTGGCAGGGATACTGCTTGGTTATTTCTCCAATTTCGTTACATTACTATATCTTTCAAATAGAATCAAGTAGTGTTTTTTTTCTAACCAACCATTTGGGATCAACATTATCACCCTGAGCAAAGACCAGAAAATATATATGTGATTTTGAGATCAGAAAATACATTCAACCTTTTTACAATGGTTGCGAAAGGGAAAACAGATTTTGAGGCATAAATATAAAACAAAGACAGTGATCCTAAAATTATGATTGCACAATTATATTTTCTGTGAGGCTGATCCAATTTGCCTGGGAATTTTCCTAGTATACCTAAGAATGGATGAGATATTCACAGATCTTCCAACAGGAAGTGGGTCTCCACCATGTACTATGGAGGAATTCTGTAAGTATCTGATGCATCCCCGAGTTAACTGGGGAAATTCCAATGTAGGTTGCATCATCCTTATACAAATTATAATTATGCATTATCATTGTGGGTAAAAATATCTTCCTGATTTTTTTATGATGCGAATGATGTGAGTAAGCTGACAGAAATTTGGTTCTCCAATAGCATTTAAAGAGTAGTTGTACAGTATCGTCCCGGGAATTCGCCTAGTGATGAAATTTTAAATTTAAATCTTTTTTCCGATTGGACAGAAGATATCCCGCCTTCTAATACTTCCAGACTGAAAATTGTCACTGCATTCATATACTCGTCTATGTAGAACACACTCTTCGTAACGATGCATTGCTTTCTAAACCGCGGATTCTCCTGTAACTGTTGACCTTGAACATTGATTACCGCCTGCATATGCAGTACGACGGGAAGGTAATAATTTCAGTTTGTCTGTCCAACAGGACTGGGGTGCCCCCCCCCTGGCCACGACTGGGGTACCCCCCCCCCCCGACAGGTCTGGGGTTCCCTCACGGATAGGTCAGCTACGCAGCGGGCGGTATGACTCTTGCGTTCACGCAGGAGAACTTTCTTGTTAATTCTATTATTCAAATTTATAACTCAAGAAGTTTCGTACAGTTTCGAACTAATCAGTTTTACTTTAGAAGAAAAAATCTGAGGGCATGAGGTGTCACTTGCTGACTACAGAAATAGAAGTGGCGGAAGACTCTATAAGATTTGTGCTTAAAATGCATACAAACTAAAATACATAAGAAGTAAGTAAACAAAGATCGAAAATATACAACATAAAATGTTCAACTGTGAAACAAAAAGTGGTTTGCAATAAAATTGTGCATGAAACCACCGAATATTACACATACAATTCTCAAATTTACACCAAAAGTACTGATCTTTATAATGTAACAGTAGCAGTATAAAACCCAACTCTTACACAAGAGTGAAACCAAACACTCGGAGTTGAATTTGGTTTCTCTCTTTGCACATCCTTGTCAGATCCAAGTGACTTGTAGTTCAATTCATTATTTCATGATTAGATCAAAATTATCCATCGTAAATCTTTAGTCGGAATGAATTTCTGTCACATTTCCCCTTAGAAACGTGAAAAGAAATCCTGCGTTGAGTGTATTTTTAACACCGAGCGGGAGGACCAGTCATTACCAGCAATTGCACAGTCCTAAAGTACTGTGCGAGCCGTCGACTACACATTCTAGGTGAAGGGCCCCACGGGACCCAACCAGATGGGTAACCAATGGCTATAGTCGTTAGTTGGAGACAATCAAGACAAGGTACCTTGGGTACTTAAGTTGATGTACACAAGGCATCAGTGTCTTTGAACCAGGTTATCGCACCATTCATTGTACCAGGCTTAAATGCTGATTAAGGCTTGA
>JBCAUG010021765.1:0-10659 GCA_038406175.1 Haplosyllis leylae
GTACCCCCCCTGTTAACAGACAGACACCTGTGAAAACATAACCTCCCTCCGTACTACGTACGCGGTCGGTAATAAATATTTCTCAGTATATGTCAGTATTCAAATCACTCTTTCAAAAGTCAGTTTTTTGGCGATTTGAACGTTTAAGTCTTGTGATGTTTTTGATGAAAACATGTGTTAGACAATTTTAAGTGTTATGTTCATTTCCCTTTGCTGCGTCTGAAACTATTTTTATCAACAATTGTTGATGATGCATTTTGACAGAGAGGTTCTACGTTATTCGGGTTTGTTCAAAATACACATTGCCCTGACTATCAATTTATACATAAACATAATTTATATTGTAGTAACTCTGAAAATCTGAAAGGATTTGGATGACATTAATAGACAACCGTCTGTAACTCAGTAACATCACTATCCAACTGTAAAATATGATAGTGACCTAACCATAGAAGCAGAAATATCCATTAGACTAACTGGTCCAATTGGTCTGAAATTCCTTCTGAAAAACTTGATTAATTTATCTGAGCCAACAATTCATTTTGTGATGCATTTTCTTGGTATTTTTTGAAAAATATGATAAACTTTCATTTTCGTTAGTTCTAACTGTCCAATAGTCACACTTGCAGCAATTTCTTTTTGTCCCAAAATAAGCCATAAGACCGGATATTAAAACTAATGTGTAGAAAATAAAGATACTATTTTCTTTATTAAATTTGAAAAAGGTGGCTTCTTGGGATATAACAAGTTGTAACAATAGAATTGAACATCTATTCATGTAAAGTAAGTTCTTATTTCCTCACAACATAACAAAAGTGCCTACTTGTTTGTAGTTCGTCTGGCAAGCAGTTTTCTTTTGAGTGATACTGATACCTGCCTTTATGTACAGAATTATCATTGATTTACTCTGCCATATATTTCTGCCCTAGTACAATCCACAATGCACAGCGTCAGTATAACAACACTACACTACCTTATGTTCTTGATATAAATCTACCGTAGATTTTTACCATCCACATATGCCAATAGGTAATAATTTCACTCAGGTATGTCTGTCTGTCTGTGTATCAGTCTGTGTATCTGTTAATATTTCCCCATTTGATTAGAGAATCATAATTTTTTAGTGTAACCCCACAGACGTACACTGGTCGTGGGATTATTACTTATTCGTGCGATTCACAAATTCAGGTTTTTCACGATAAGGAAATCTGACGCATTTCTGTCAGATTGTCTGACACGGAACAAAATAAATTTCGTTAAAAATTGCCCCCAGTGGGGTTTGAACCCACAACCTCCTGATCATCACTCTTTGTTTTATGTACCACTTCACTTGGTGGACTTCATTTCTAGAATCAATAGAGCATGACTTTATAAAGGCCTCAATGATTCACATAGACAACCAAGTGACTTAGCTCAGTTGGCAGAGCATTAGAGTGATGTTCTGGAGGTTGTGGGTTCAAACCCCACTTGGGGCAATTTTTAACTAATTTTTTTTTGTTCTGTGACACTTTAGATTATCAGATTATAAAATGTGTATCGTGAAAAACTATATTGTCTATTTTGGAGACTAGGCTCACATGGGAGAGAGATCATAACACCTTAGTTTCAGGCATTTTAGACCTAAAACTGATGTCTGGAAACAAACTGATTGGTTCATTTCTAAAAGACTACAACTTGGTCTTTCACAAACCAATAAAATCCCACAAGCAACAAATCGTCAAACAGTTCTGAAAAGTTTGGAGGAGAAACATTCAACCTCTTCTCGTGTCGTATGTTTTATTTCAAAATGGAGAACTTTTTTTCAATTTAGGGAATCTCACAAGTCACTGAAGCATAAACTGGGATCAATTAATGTTCCTATCTGTTACCTGTGTCTTGTTGGTAGTGTGGTAACATCTTGTTCCCCTGTACAAGAGGTTGCAGGTTCGAATGATCTATTTTTACAAAACATTTAAATAAATGAAAACATTTGGGCTAAACTCAATTGTCTTCAAGCTTCCAAGTGGTACCATAGGTTGGACTGGATGCCTCCATTGCACTAATGAATTTAATTCACATGATTTATTCATAATCAAATTCAGTAATGTTCTTAGATTTAGAAACTGGCAATTTTTAAACATAGCACATCCAAAAATCAAATCGATTTGAGAAAGCTTTGATTCTTTGGACTTTCGATGTGATGTTACCAATTAGAAAAGGTGCAGAGTCATTTTTGTCACGTTCTTCTCATCTTTTGTTGCCAGTTTTTCTAACATCTTGGCACATTTCAAAAATAGGTTCCTACGCGACTAAAACTTATCTTCAGGAATTTGACGTGAAATTTGATCTCATTGTAAGGAACTTTGCACCTGAGATCAAAGAAGAAAAATCACAAGGATCAAAGACGTCAAACGGTGTCAAATCAAACTAAGCGCCAACGCGTAGCGTGAAACCGTTTCTCAAGGCTTAAGTTTCCGGTTACATCAAAGAAGACGCTAAGACGTTAGCCTTGTATTCTATTTGTAGTTTTCGTTAATAAAATATATCGTTGACTTCTATTTTTCTGTGTCAACCAATTTTAGGTGGTGTGGATGTGTGATAGTGTGTTTGTGTGTGTGGGAGGGAGTGGTTTTTGTGCTTTTCTATGTATCTAACTGTGACGTTTTCCTATCTTTTTAATGTGTCTATCAGTGTTTATGTTTATGTGTCTGTCTATCCATCTGTATGCCTGTCTTTGTCCTCTTATTCCCTCTCTACCTAAATGTTTGTGTCTTTGATCGCCAAATCTTTGATCTCGTTTTCACGAGTCCAACCATTTTTCTGTCTGCAGCATACACAACAACTGGCTCAGATTTATTGTTGAAGTTGCAGAAAACTGATACCATTTGGTGTAGAAAAATATAATACAAGCATTAAGTTCCAAAAGTTATAAGAAATCTCATGTCTGTGGTTCTGTCTAAATATCCCGTGCAAGTTACACATTGTAACATGGTAAGTTAATACAATGAAATGCATTTTTAGCTGGCGAATATTGAAACATGAAGTTTAAATTTTTTTAAAGATAAGAGAGCCTAATGACTTCTTGACATCACACCATTTCAAAACCTAAAATCGACATGCAGTGGCTTTTTTTAAACTTTCCCATTCGCCTTTTTCGACGTCATGCAAGGTTGACTAACCTCAAAATCCTCAATTTCAGAAGCAACGCCTAAGGCACCTTTACCTTAAAAAGCAATTGTAATGAAAACTTTCACAGAAAACAGAAAGGCAGTATAAAATAAACTTTAACTCCTTAGTGCTTAGAGTTACTCACACATGCAATTACAATAGTTGAAATATTGTGATCCTCGTCGCGTTGTCGATTTCAATTCCTATTTATGGAGTGAATCGTGTTTTCCTTAAATACACAAAGTTGTCAGATCTGGCAGAGTTTAAGTTTAAGTTAATTTTCTTGTACTAATCAGTATATAAAAATTCCTCAAATATAATAATTAATTAGAAGATTAGTAAGCATTTTCAACCAAATTTATCAGTGACTACAACAAAATAAAAGGAAAGAAATGATTGGCAGAAATGTCAACCCCATGTTGCTAGAAAATTTGAAAAAGTCGAATAGGAATTGCAAAACAATCACAAAAACGGGTACACAGTCCATTTCAGAGCTGTCATCTTTTATAAAAAATAATTGCTATTGTCCACGCAACAGGAATTATAACAGTTAAACCAATCGCAGGTGTAACTGCACCGCAGTTTCGGAGGTACCGCCTCTGACGACAAAGCACAATGTAAGTGTACCACAACCAAAGCTGTATTTAAGCACACGAAGAAACTCTGCGCCTTCAGTTGAAACTCTGAGAAAGGCAGAACAAAAAGGAAACTCTGTGGGAAATGTTATGTATTCATGATAAACATTCACCGACGGAATGGCTTTAGATGTTAATAATTCTGTTACAGTTAACACTTTATATTATTCTGATACGGGTATGTCAATTACACTACTTTTGTTTACACAAAAACTTTTCAATTGTTTGCAGAATAACTTGGACACTTATTGCCACTTGTAATGAGTTGTAATGAGTTTGATTGAAACGAACACCGATGTCTGTATGAGGTCGATTTTTAAGAATTGCATTTTTTTGTTACTGAGAATTATACCGTCTTAGATAAAAATACTCTTGCACCTGTAAAAATGCAGTTGAATTTGTTACACGACGACCACTTGTAGCATTGTGACTGCTTGTCCCGTAAAAATCACTGACCCTAGGTTTTTAATTGCTTCTCACCCTTCCCTAAACTTCACCTCAATAAGGTGTATGAGAAACTACTCAACCCTCATTTTACCAATCGAGAGAATTCAAAGATTTCTGATGACATCTGCAAAATGTATTTGTTGTGACGCAAATAACGCATTTTAGTGGGGCACCTATTCCCCTTGTTTTTGACGTTTAATATTGAATTTCAACTTACAAAAACATTTTACTCTGGAGGTCAATACCATAACAGAGAGAGGGAGTCCATTTTACTGGTACGAGATTTAATTCTATTGCAAAGACCCAAATGAGGCTCCAACGGTAAACCTAAGCTAAACCCATGATTCCATCAACAAAAAGAAGATTTCAGTGGTTGACCTGTTTTGTAGATAATTCATCTGTTACTGAAGATGGCAAGGATTATGAGGTAGAAATTATAATTGGAAAGTTATTTGGTAAAGAACACCCATGGTTCTGGAGGATTCATATCACAGCCCTGATCAGTTTAGGTAAGTATTGAAAAAATCCAGATTTGTGTGTTTGGTCTTGACTTTTTGTGGATTCTGGTAGTTTACAGCAAATTCTGTGTGCAATAAATGTGTTGGGAAAGACTAAATTACAACTGTACTGTTGCAATATTTTTTAGTTCTTAATTTATAGGAATAAGTGTTTTATTCAGTATTGGGACACTAGTATTTCTTATGAAGTCTGGAAAGGAAAGGAACATTTTCAAACGTAAATTTAGTGAACGGTTGGTTGTTTATTTGGCCGTAGCTGATATATTGTACAGGTGAATGATGTCAAATATAAAAAAAATATATTTGTTGCTGTGTTTTGCATGAATAACTGGTCAGTATGAGCTATCGGTGTACGCGGTGTGAAACGCGACCGAGTGAGTAAATACTCATGTTGGGAAATTAAGTGAAGGATCTTTCTGCACTTCACGGATAGTTGCCAAAACCTTGTTACTCAAAGAAAAACCATAGAAACCAATGCAAATAGAAAATCCCAAAAAATGTTTAAGATATGAACTTTTTGCTTTTTGATTGACTCTCATACAGAAGATATATCTTTTGAATTTTTCCGTACACAAATCCCGTCTTTTGTTGTAGCACTGAACACAGCTTTGGCCACAGTTACGCTGTGGCTGTTGCTTTTAATAACGGAACATTTAATGAAGATATATGCATATCAGCCAGCTTTATGCTGATGGAACTTTTCATGGGTCAAGGAATTATTATCACTGTCACAGCTCTATCAGGTGAGTACAAGGGAATTGCTTTTTCTTGGCCAATATCCACACCGTGATCAGTAAGAATGCTTGAAAGTTCCAAACAAACGTTTTGAAGGAAGACGTTGGAAAACCTTTTTGTGATTTCGCACAAAAATTCAATATCGCCTGCATCCTAAAATTTTCTAGTTTTTCATGATATGCATTTCTGTCAAATTTTCCAGATCTGACAGATTTAGAAATGGATTTCTACCCTTTGCCACTTTAGGTGTTGAGTATTTATTGAAGTATACACATTCTAGCAAGTGTCAGTAATCTTAAGTAATTCTTACCTGTAGAATATAAATTGTAATCATTCTTAAAAGTTGTATTTGATATCTGTCAGATTTGCTTTGTCTTGAAAAACCCGATTAACAAATTGGCCTGATGTATTTGAGTTTGTCAGCAACTCTCTAGACATGAGGGTCGAATCGTGCTTGTTTTCCAATCGAGGATTTTTAACTAGTAAGGGTCGGTGTTGTGAGTTCAAATCCCACTGGAAGCAACCTTATTTTTTGCTGAAATTTTCTAGAAACCCTCGATGTCAGAAATGCCAGATTTGTGTTGTAAACGATAACCACGAATACATACATTTGCACCTTGACGTATATCCTATTTTTTACGATCCTTGATCTCAAATCCAATGAAGTAACCCTATCGGGGATGGGATGGGTTTGGAGGACGTTGGCTAGATCGCCAAGACCGAAAGACAAGTGATGGTTCTGGTCGAACGTAATTGAAACATGCGTTTTCTTGTAAGGATTTTCTTGTTGCTGGGAAGCCATGTTTTCCTTATCAACGGACTTTGTTGTTTCGCCTAGACAAAAGTCTGATGAATGTGTAATAAAGTCATTAGGAGAAAATTGTGCATAGGCCGCCAACCAATCAGAGGACTGCCGCGCTACAATCCCATTCACTATTGGTCTAAATTCTGCAAAGTTGTAAAACAGGGGATTCAATTGGCCTGTATTTGGCGTCGGAATGCACAAGAAATCTCCTAATGTTAGCACTTTAGTTCTTCATTATGTGGAATATTAACCTTTCCAGAAGTAGAAAGAGGAAAATTGTGGGGAACAAAACTAATATTATTTGTAATTAAAATCAATTGTTATTACCTTGATGTATGTTCCTTTGTTATGCAGCCTTTTTAATGGTGGTACTCAACAGAAAGATAACGTTTGGTAAAAACGACTTTGTTCTTCTAATTTGTTCATTTGGAATCCCGGCTGTACCGGGAGTGATATTCGCTGTACTTGGCTGGTTCGGGCCCAATGGATTCTGGTAAGCCTCAGCATACGTACTCAGTTCTTCAAGTCAAAGCCCTCTGAGACCCATCCACAAAATCAAAAGTAAAAAGATTTTAAAAAAATTCCTTTTTGGTTTCGCTCCTTGTGAATTAGCTTTCTACTGCCAACTCAACGCAAATGTAAGGAGGCTCTTGGTTCACGGTGTGCATTTTTTCTGCATTCTTTGATGAATATTTCTGTAGTAAATTTGAAAACATTGCGTTGTAAAGTTTTGAGATATTTTAGGCATTTGAAACATTTTGGACAGTGTTTTATGGAAGGCACTGGTCCCAGGGATGAATTGTCAAAGATTAAAAATCGTCTGGAAAGTCTGGAAAGCAGGTGATATAAATATCAAATAAGCTTAAAATAATTAAAATCTGTACAACAGTACAACAAGAAGGTAATATTTTCAGATTTTTTACCTGTCCACTGGGATGGGGTGCCCCTTAGTCCTGTCACTGGTCCTGTCTGAGGGCATATCCGTCAGGTCCTGTCTGGTCAGGTCCTGTCTAGGTCCTGTCTAGGGGAGTGGGGGAGGGGCTGGACTTGGGGTACTCCCCTGGACAGGAGGTCCATTACCAGCAATGAACGATAAAAATAGTTTTAGGCCATTATGTATTTATGATGGGTTAATTACAGACGGCACAACTATTTGTATTGGTAAATCACTAGAGACAATAGGTCAACCTTTATGCTGCATGATGTATGTATCAAAATTAAAATTACTCACAATAAATCATTTCATTTTAAAGTTTATGTGGGTCTCATGTAAGTATTTAGTATTATTAATAAGCTCATGGAATTTTAATCAATTCATCACAAACAAAATTAACCATAAACAATTGTCCAGGAGTCCAATCAAGTAGACACTGTCTTTAATGTAAATCCCTCACAATAAAATTTTAAAATCAGATGTCGTCAATGGTATTTTTCACGTTCTTATTCATTTCTAGTAATGATACAGGAGGACTTTCTTGTTTTCTTAACATACTTGCACCTGATCCATTTGCAGTTTCAAGCAGAGACATTGCCACTTCTCCCAAAAAGGAAAATCAATGGTCTTATTGAATATAAAACAGTTTGAGTTTCATGCTGTTTGCAACGTTTTGGAGAAATGATAAAAAATGTTTCAAATCAAAATTGCCAATGGATAATCTACGAACACTGCAGATGATATGACCATATTTTTGTCAAAGAAATAACCAAATACAAGACAAATAACAGGTTTGAGAATGTTGCTAAATATCATTCTCATCTGTCTACGACCAGTCTGGGACAATAAATCATCCTTTCGACAAATTCCCACAAAGTAATATAAAATGGATGCATATGTATCCTTTCACAGCATTACAGCTGTAGTAATGTGACCTAGGACAAGAAAGGGGCTCTTCTGAACATTAATGAGAAGTATCACAAAATATGTCAGTCATTGAGGGAAATGAAAAGTTCTAAGAGTAACAATATTCAGGATTTTTGTTTCGAAGATATTTATTCATAGACAAACAGAATTTTTTTGTGACAGAAAAACATCTCATCAATTTTTCTTTTGACATAAATTGAAAAGATGGAATTTATTCCAAACAGAAAATCGTGTTACTTTCTCATGAATAGTTTCTAGACTGAATGTTAATGTCTGCAATGGAATGAAAAAAATCTACAATAGATTTTTGCATCAAAACATATCTCGGACTTCAATTTGACAAGTTTAATGTTTCCTTAGTTTTAAACAGTCCGTGGATTCTGTAAAAAAGTAAGGTCCTTTCGAATTTTTCAATATCACTTATACTTCAGCGCTTCCCCCTTTGTTGTCATTAGCTAGAAATAACTATGGGTCATGTAGAGGGGTTTAATTGACCCAGAGGATTTTGCATGTAACAAAGGGGAACTGATTGGACATGATTCTAATCATCAGGGGAACTGTAATAAGGGCATGATCACCAAGTAGGACTTTAGCCATTATCTGCATCAGTACAATACACTTGGAAGTTTATCTGACTGCTTACAATGACTTTTGACCCACAGCCCTCCTGATGTCTGTTGACCTATTACATATGTCGCGGTAATTCACCAGGTTGGTGTAGATGTTGTCTCCTAACCTCTGGTACCCAGTGACAATGGTCACCAGTTGTAGATCTGACATTTAGCAACTTAAGAAGGGCAAGCACTAGCTCTGGTCCTTTGAACAGTGGTTCTTGTACCATTTAATCATGTACATTGGCATGTCACATGCACGCTTAGGAATGTGAACTGACTTTAATTAGGCTTTCGTAACTTAAGGGTCTGCCAATGGGACCCCCATGACCAGTGAAGAAGAGTCAATGACCATTTACTAATTATGAACACAGAGGGCTCAAACAGGGGTCAGAGGCTGATATCCCAGATAGCTGGTTCAGGCACTCTAGTGGGGAGGGGCAATGGGATTGCCAATAGGTTATCCAAACCAGACCTGAATCCCAGTTTGAATTGGAACCAGAACACTGAACTCCGTGAGCTTAGGTATTTATAGTTTTTTTGTGGGGGATGTGGCCATTAGGGGCACCGGTGCACATGCATGAGCCATAAATTACTCAAGCATGTGAGTACGTCCTTTGGACACACTCGTGATGGTCCTTCGGATGCACTCGTGATGGTCCCACACTCCACCAGTGGCAAAGGGGAGCATAACGGGTGGGCAAATGCCGAAAAGGTTAAGGAGACACCTGAGCCGGTTTTACCGTGACACCTACATTACAATTGTGTGTTTAAATCTGTGTATGTAGACAGATGTAACAACAAGTGAAACACCAGGAACCATAAGATGTTTATTCTCTAGTGCCTGTGGAGATCAGTCACAATGTTCCGAATTCCCGTGTGTCTGAAGATGATGCTCAATCTTTGGAAATAAAACGCGAATGGAATTAATTAGCAGTAAGCATGTGATTTCTCTGAACATTTTATTTTATGCTGTTATCTCCTCGCACAGGTGCCTGGCAGATTTGCAGACGGTCGGTGGTCCAATCATCGCTCTCTTCTATTCTATATATCCTCTCGTCGTTACAGCAATCATTACCATGTGCTATGTGGGAGTTTGGGTAACTGTGCAGGTACATTTTTGGTTCATCGCATTTGTTTGTCTCTTGGACGCTTTGAATGTTGGTATGAAATCAATCTGCATGTTACACCACTACTAGAAATTATCGCCAAATGTGGCCGCCCAGTTAGTCAATGACCTGTCTTGTACCAGGCATTGATGGGGTGTTAGTGAACAGCATAGCATTGTGAACTAGTACAGTATTCTTGTAAATGATTGGAGATGCCGAAAATGCGATATTTCTAGTAATGCTAGACTAATCATTGCAACTATTTTGCCTACTTAACAGTTAAATAACTGTAAAATATCCAAATGATTTAATACGAGAATTTTGTGTTACGAAACAAGTATATGGGTCACTGTGGAGGTAAAGATTATCTGAGCTGCTTTCCTGACATAATATACTGGTCTAACAATGCAATACACTATTTTGGTAGATGTTTCAAAAGTAGATGTCAATATCACAGATATCAAATTCCAAGTTACTGATTTAATTCCTTTTGCAATTTAAAAGCTACCTCCAGTGGCAAACATCTGGTTGCCCTTTTCTGCCAAATTTTGGCAGAATCCTACCGGCATTCATTGAGAAGAACAAAAGAAATTCTGCCAAAAATTGGGTTAAACCCAGGACCCAGGATCATCATGCCAATGTTTTAAGTCAACATTTAGTTGTTTGGTTGCCAGTCTGAATCTTCATGGCCTTTATAAAGTCATGCTCCATTGATGTGAAAGCGGCTAGAATCCCAAAGTTGCGTAGCACGTAGTAGTCATGTAAATACTGTGGTATGTTATCAGTGGAAA
>JBCAUG010021776.1:0-10659 GCA_038406175.1 Haplosyllis leylae
CAATAATATTTAGGCCTCCAATTACTTTTGGATAAATATTTACATAAAGCTTCATCCAAACATAAATGTACCATTCTCACACTATCCAATAATAAAAGCGACATAACATGCTAGGCACAGGGGGGATGAAGTGTCAACTAACAGCTTGCAAATTGAGATACTTCTTCTTCTCAATAGTTAATCAGCAAAAATAAATAGTCACATAACTGACACGTTATTTTCATTCCAGAACAAATATAGTCTATTGTTTTACTGAGTTCTTAAATTTTATTTCTAAAAACCATTTTCTGCACAAAAAAAACTTAAAATTTTGGTGTAGTTGGAAGAGAACTCCACCATAAATAATACTAGAATTGTGATTACCCTGACAGGAAACACCTTTTCATATGAATAATACCAACACTGACATATTGAATGTGTATATGTAATCCAGACACCACTGCAAAGCTGTCTTTCATACAAATAATACTGGAGTATTAACAAAATCATATTGTGCTAATTATAACCACAGTTGCTAACCACTTTTTTTACCTTCAACAAAATATTTTTCCAGGCTTTATGTACTTTTTCCATGATTTTTATTATTTTTTGCAAAAGTCCATGATTTTTCCAGGTTTTCCAGGTGTACTCTCATTTTTCAAGGTTTTCCAGGTAATGTGGGAAACCTGTAGTAGGAATCGAAATCACAATACCAACCATCTATGGATTAGAATTCTAATGCCTTACCCACCCAGACACAGAGACATGTGTTGATGCTCCACTTCATTTTTTGGACTTGGATCATGATTCAGAGCGTGACTTTATAAGGGTCTGAAAATCTGAGACTGGCAAGGAATGACAGATTGGCTGAGTAAGGCATAGAATACTAATCCATAGATGGTTGGTGTTGTGAGTTAGATTCCTACTGGAGGCAACTTTATTTTGCTGAAATTTGAAAGCCCTGTTGTCAGTTTTGTACAGAAATGCCAGATTTGTGTTATTCAGGAAAAACTCGATTAGATTACGGATTAGACTTAGAGGTCTAAATGTACAGGATGGGCTGTTAAAATCATGCTTCAATTATTTTTTGTTTTAATGGTTTTATTTCGGCTTACTCACATCAAAACTTTGACAGTGAACTATTCCATCTACAACCGTGGACATACAGATCTATAGGGGCAAAAGTTATATCAGTAAATTTATCTGTGTGGCATGCTTCTTAGGAGTGTTGTCACAGAAATGTTCGTACTCACAATAATGGAATGTGTTCCTTTTATTTGTCATCAGTTGTGAATTTACAAAAGTGAGGTGCATGTAAGAGTGATATTTCTATTCTTTGTACAAATTTACAGCAAATGGATGAGTTTTTTTCCGGAATGTAGATTATTTTTTATATAGAAAAACATTCTACATTTGTACATGGTGTCTCGTCACATGACCACTCATATGACTCAAAATCATCGACTCCCAATGAAAGTAGAGTAGAAGCAGAGCGCGTCCGTCCTCGGTGGCAGCAAGCTAGGAACAGGACGAGCAGAACGCACGGCAGCGGGACGCGGACCTCACTGTTTGCTGATTGGCCAAGGTCCCAGCGCAGTAATCCTACGAGAGTTGATTCGTCTATAAATGTTGTGCTGCAGCAGTCTTTAGTGGTAACATATTCTACTTTCCGGTTTTCCAGTTTTAATGAATACAGTTACACTTTAATCGCGTGACATGATGTCAAACAGTGACTGTATTGGCCTACAATTTTACCTGCTTTTGTGACACGTTATAGATCTACATATTTTCCACAGGTATCAGTACCGAATGCCGAACTGGGTATCAGTAAAGCCTTTTTTTCCCTTTACCGATACTAAATTCAACATCACCGATACGGATACCTGTGATATTTTCCCTGGGTGAGGACGATACACTGTTTACAAAACCTCTGGCGGGAAAAGGGTTAATACCCTGTGCAAAGTCGAGTGGAAGAGGGACTGTAAGATTAGAACTAGGACCATAGTTAGTTAGACAAAGATTTGGGAACAGGAGCCAGTCATAGAGCAGCTCACTTCAGAGAGCAACCACATACATGTAGATTGTACCATACCAGAATAAATTGGTTAAACTGAACATAGCTTTGGCTTATGTGGAAACAAGGACATAAGACCCTATCAAGAGATCTCATCGGTACCAGAGGTTTCACATTTCACATCACATTTCACAGTCTTGGACGTATCTGAGACCCATACCACCCTCGTGATACATGCAGTAAAGGGCCTGGCAACCAAAAATGGCACTAATGACAGAAAAACGTTTCCCTGACCTGACCACCTCACTCATACTCACTACCTTCTCCCGTCAAAAACTTCAAATGGTAGAATTATGTTTAATGGTTGTTTACTACAAACCATCTTCTCATTCGCCTAAAATACTAGATTTAGTACTTACAGTCTAAATAATGCAAAAGTGGCTAACTTTAGATCAATTTCTGTTTGTGGTTATTCCACATATCTCATAATTCCATATTTCGACGTCAGGCTGTAAATGAGCCATTTGTCCTGGTGGATGAAAGCAAACAGCTAATTCGATGAATTGTTTTGATTGTGTCTTACTTCAAACGTGCTTCATCACAGAGTACTGCAAATCAGACAGCTTTGATGTCCATAATTCAAGAGATAGACATTCTCAATGTATTTATTAGAGATGAATTACCTGCAAAATGTCAACTGGTTTGTGTCCTAATCGCCTACTTTCTAACCTGTATATATTCGTCATCAAAAGAGCAGAATTTGCATTCAAACATTCTTTTCAGATTGTAACTTGTTTGGGGATCGAATAATCCAGGAGACAGGTGAATTAAAATCATAAAATTAACAAGCTTGTAGAATTCCTGTCTTCTGGATTTTATTGGAAATGGTAACAAGACGTTTTCTTGTTGTTCGAACCAGTAGTACATTATCATTAAATGCTTCTTTCAAAAGAATGATACGCATTGCTAAAATTGAGCCCCTAAACAAAATCTGGCTCCTTATTGTCCTGAATTTTTTCGCCAAATCATGTAACGTGGGGTGGGTCGCTCCAGGTTACTCAAAATGTATTAATCGAGTTTTCGCGAAACACATAACAATGGAAAATTGGCATCAAACCGTTTTTTAAACGATAACAAATAGTTATCTTCAGTGGATTTGATCCAACTTGGTTCCTGGAGGAATATTTCGCTGTCACACGGGAAATTCTATGTAACAACTTTATTTACTAGTGAAAACTAGAATGGAAACAATTTTGCTGAAAATCAAACATGAGAAGCGAAACAGTGAAGAACAAAATAACAGTTAAAATATCTGGAGATATTTCTTGTCATGAAAAGGATGTTTTTCTCTTTTTGCGATTTATGGTTCTTGTCTCATCCACTAGAATAAGGTATGACACCAGGATTCTATTACACAACTCGCATTTAGCTATTAACTTGGCTTTTTTCCAATTGAATTTCCTGGGAAATCACGAGGTGTGCTGTCTGCTTTTTTCGCAATGGCATGTCGTGATTAAGTAAAAATGGTGATTCAAACATAATAAAGAGAACATGTTCGTGTTACAGTAGTAGACACAAAATGAGATGAAAATGTGAAAAATTCAGACAAATATAAACGTTAATTTGCTTTCTTCAGCCGTTTGCTTTTAGTTGCGCCTGCTCATGAGCAGACTGACTTATATTCACTGTAATGTTTGCTTGTTTGTTTGCAGACAGATTATTTTATGCAAGAAATTAACACCAGTGGCTCTGTCCTGGCCTTAAAGTGATTCTTAAGCATCTTAAAGTATTCTTAAAATAATTTGTGCAAGAAATTAACACAAGATGGCTATAACCTGGCCTTGAAGATACTCCTTTAAGATACTTTTTCAGTCCAAATGATACTTTTGTCTTGGGCTAAAAGATACTTTACAGGAAGTGGTCAATACTTTTTGCAAGAAATTAACACCAGGTGGTTCTGTTGGGGCTTAATGATACCTCACAGGAAGTGCTTAGAGACATAATATCTGAGAGGAGAATCATGAGATTTGGCAGGAAACCAGATGTGCGAGAGATCTGTTGACAATACTTCAGGCGTGACATAATGCCGATAAGCATTTCTTGTTTCAAAAGAATTTTTTGGAAAAGAACGAACTTTGCGCAGACCCATTTTTGCCTTATTTAGTCGAAATAAGCCTACATCAGCATGAATTGTCCAAGTTTTCCTATATTTCGTAATTTTCTGCCAAATCATGGCAGAATCTTGCCAGTATTGACATACAATGGGTCGCAACCATTGAATGTCAATGCTGGCAGAATTCTGCCAGGATTTGGCAGAAAATTACGAAATATGGGAAAACTCGATTAAGAGCCACAAGTAACCTCAAACTGAACTTGATCGGCTGAAAATTAATTTGAAGTTTGGATTTACCACATAGCAAAACTCCAAAGTTGATAACAGATGGGAAATGTTGCGATATTTCTGATATTTTCTGAAAGCTCAACTTGTCCACTTGGGCAAGTAAGCTGGAAATCAATTTGTCCGGAAGCAGACGAGTGTTAACATATTCACTGTACTCAGTCTGTCTACCTCATTCGGTTTTTCCAAACGACACGAATAAATTATCAATGTCGAATTGGTGTAACTACATCCTGTTTTACTTGCACCAATATTGAGGTCTATGTGACTGCAAAAATAAAACATCACACACTTAAATACAAGCGGCCTTTTCCTCTTCAGGCTTCTGCACTATAATGCAAAATATATGTAAAAAATAATGTATATTTTCCACTTGCTGTATTGATTCAGATAATTACAGAAGGCAAAAGGGAAATTCGAGCATATTTGAATACGTAATTTTTCATAATTTGCCAATATCTACAATTGTTTGCTGGATATGGATTGGGCTCCTGAAATCTATCCATGCGTGGAAGTCTTTTCATCCGATTTATTGACACTGATAAAAATTCCCACTTTCCGCATTCTTGTCTGATCTCTTATGAATGCAACAATAATATGTGGGAGCAATTGCATGATAGGAGTTCAATAGGGCAAACAATATTGAAGATAAAAAGAATCCCACTCGGCAGTTTCGCAATAAATGTCTAAAGTTATGAACTATTTGTGAATACTTCAGTCATATCTCATTGTCTTTCTTAAAAAATGATGCGCGTATTTCGCAAACGCCAGTCTTCGTAGACTTGTAGTTTGTAATCTTGATGCAGTCGAACAGCTTCAAGATAAGAAAATTAATTCTGAATGCGATGTAACCAGTTTGACAAACAGTTTTACTGCATGGTCTCTTGTTCTCAATTAAAGCAAAGAGCGACATAAATATAGGGTCTTTGATTAAAGCAGGTAAAAAGATTCAAACGACCGTGGGCCACTAAGCTTCAACACTTGAGCTTCCTTGAAATCTTTCAAAAGCCAATTGACCTTTCATAACCATAATTTGAATGATAAAAGGCCAAAACCATGCTTTACTCTATTGCTTACATGTTTGGGTATATCAAACAACACTTTTTGCACCCAAAGTTCAATGTGATACTTTACCTGTGTGTCTGTGGGGGCATATTGCCAGATCAGTACTTTTTGCGACAGTGGCCTTTGATTTTATATCTTTATCAACGGATAATGATTTACCGCTGGAGGCCTAAGATTTTTAATAAGTGTTCTCAAGAAACTGTTCTCAAGAAACTAAATATCCCATGAGATCAGATTTTAATAGTGGTGAGAAACGGAGGCGTCTTCTGAACATACAGTTTAATTGGAAAATTATATGCATAAAAAGAGATAAAAGCGACAAGAAAAAGTAAGACAAATCCATAAACTGTCCTTGTGAATAATTGTCTAGAAATATCATGTACACGACTTGATGTTGGCTGAACGTAGAGAAGTAGCACAAAAAGATGATAATTTCTTCGTTTATATTGGTTTCTTTCTTGGCATGATTTATTTTTTAATATGAATCTGATACAGTTGTATATGATATCTCTTCATTTGACATTTCTTTGAAAAAACGATACATATTACATTGCAGGGCGGCAATGTTCCCGCACAAAGGTGGCGTGTTCTGCAAGCTACTTCAGAGCTATTCAAAATTATCCATTGTGTGATATGTTCGTTAAATCAGACAATGTGCACAAAAATTTGATGCAACGCAAGAAATTCAGGCTAACACCATGGCTCACTGAAGATAATTTTGCGCACATCTTCACCAATCACAGCCACTATAAGGATTAGTACAAAAATCCAGTTTTGTTAACCCCGCGGGCCCTCTTATATTCCCTTTGATACGTGATTAAGTTGACTTGATGGATCACCAATCAGTCTGATAAAAGTGTAACTCCATCCCAGGACCTCTTGCCTTAACACTGTAATGCTAGTTTTATTCTACGTCTTATTAGAGGAATTTTGATGTTTTGGAGCAAAGAAAGAACCTATTCCGTTGGTGTATCTGCTTCAATGCGAAGAAAATGACACAAATAGGGCCTACAAGTACGTGTAAACAGCGAGTTTACTTAGTTTTAAAAATGATTATAATTTATGTAAAGCTTATTGATGTTAACATCTGTGAAACATGTTTGTCACAAAAGCGGATAAGCTCATTGATCTGACTTTAAGATCATTCGGTAAAGTTTTTACGACGTCTACGTGCAATAGTCTACTTGAGACTCGAACAACATATTTAATCCCGCAATTGCTCGCAGTCCAAGCCATGACGATAGTCCATATTGATACATTTCCCACATGAATATGTGTTCACCTGATTAGGTAGTAACAATGGTGAACACTTAATGAAGAAGTGACCCATGTCATCCAGTTGCTATTGAATATTATAGATGTGACAACCCGTTTTGTAGCAGTTCAGAAAGTATTACTGTCACAACAACGGAGCATACCCAATTTAAGACAAAAATGCGCAGTTAAGTGAAAGAAACAAGGACCATTAGTAATTTTAAAAGCTTATCAACGATTATCGTCCAAAGTCTGCTTGATAATCCAATGACTATTTTTGGCATCAAGTCTGATTTCACAAGTTCCGACTGACACATTACCACGTAATTAAGATTAAAAATTATCTATTGTCTTCAAAATAATCATCTTAATAGTATCATTTTTTTGTTCTAGAGTTTCCAAGCAGTCGTATAGTGTTTTAAAATATTAATCTGGATTTTATGGACTTCTGTTCCTTTCTTTTCGGGATTTTCCTAAACGTTGAGTTTCACCTTTTCAGCTACGAAGCTGATAACAGACTGAATTTTCAGGAATGACTTCTCTCTGAGGAGTGATCTTGTTTTCAATAATTCATACACCACGAAAACTGAATCGTTAACTTCCTTTTGTTCTGGGAATCGACCAGTATGAGAAATCATTCAAAGTTTGGGCACTGTAGCTAAACAGTGCAAAAATGAACTGATTCACTGGACAATTGTAACAGAAAAACAAATCTAGTATTTGACATTTCTCTTTTCTAAGGATTGGTCTCCGAAGGATTGCGTTGTATTATTGAATGTTACATGAAAGATGTAGATCCGCAAGCGAAAGGATAATAATGAAGACCTTTTAATGTCGTGAAAATTGATCCTTATTTTGCTCGCAATGCTCTACACACAACAGGATGGTACTGCAAGGGAAAATATACATACATGTATCAATCTGCTTGGGTTTAGTGACGAAAGAATTGCAGCTTCAGGCTTGAAGGATCTCTGGTGGGCTGGACAGCTTCATGGCTGGCTGATTACCTTGTAGGGGGTCTAGTGCATTAGCATTTATCATTGCCATACGATTATCTGGCGCGACATCAAAAAGCTTTATCTGATACAATATCTTGTGACAGTGCCTGCGCCACAGGTGGATTGGATAAGCAGCAATCAAGACGGTACACAGACACTCTTGCAACAAAACAGTGATCAGAATATGGACGTAAAGACGTGTAAACAAGTTTGTGAATTGGTGGCAATGGTGTGGCCAGCTGCTTATGTAATACTGATCACGCCTGTAATTGGAAAAACAACATGATCTGCAATTGGCAATTTGTCATCAAATGTACTGAGGGAATGGACAAGGTATGGAGAAGCCGTTTCATTATCTGTCCGTTCTCATTGAAATAAAATAGGCACAACAGACAGGAAACAAAGTCGACAAGTAAATAAATCACTTTATTCATTATTAAATACTATGGCTGAAAAGACTGCGTAAGGCTGTCGTGAAGGCCACGGACAAAGGAAACAACGTGTGAGGTCCAAACTGATAGCTCTGATGCTGGAATCTTCATCACACCAAATATGCATCAACGAAATGCGTTACATACAGAAGATACATCCACAATTACACAAATTTTGTACCAGAATGAGAGTGACATTCACCCAGAACAAGTCTTAGTGAAGGAGACTTCTAATTGTTTAACCTGATTCGATTGTTGAATTTGTGACACACCGAGAAAGCTGAAGTGACTCAAATCTTGTTCGAGGACTCTTATAACCTGATACAACTAAATCTGCTGAGATTGAGACAGAAAATTCGAATAAATTAAAATCTATTTAATCAATTGTATCCAAATCACAAAGCACACATGAGGTTAGATATGTCGTACTCGACCTGTGAACCTCTGCCAGAGTTGCAGGACAACAGGGATAAAAAAGGAGGTAGTGTTCCGGGGAGTGGAACCAGTACCCGGAAAGGTAGCTCCGAAAGCCGTAATTCCGGAAACTTCCTTCCTCAGATACCCAGATCCAAAGGATGCTCTTCAGCGGAGAGCTCACACAATGACGATAATGACGGAAATCAAGATAGGCGCGCTCATTCGGACACTGAACAGTACAGCTGGAATAAGAACAATTCAATGGCAAGCTGTATCTTAGTGGCCACGCCAGGCAATGTGTGTCCCACAAAGTTTCCTCAAATTAACATCCAGTATAATAAGTCTAGTAGTGTCACAAGTCTGTGTTCGAATAGAAGTAGGAATACACCACCAAGGGCTGAAATGTGCAAATCTCCCAGCTGCCCTTCTCTATGGAGTGAGTATGATGACCCCAGTTTTGTAGAAAATGGTGACTTAAACGCTTCAATTCATCCACTGCATACCAGAAAGAGCACCGGTGACTGTGTCAAACTACCGGAATTATATGGCAATTGCGTCACAGAAGGAACTCCAAGAACGGATAGGAGTGACAGTTACCAAGGACTGAAGAAAGGCTCTAAAATTGAGAGGGAACTTCATCAGCTTTCTCTGAGAAGGCAAAGAGAGGAGGAAGAATTAAGGCAGAGATTTAGAAAATCACACAGACAGCAACAATTAGAAAGACAAGTTTCACAGCCTGCCGCACTTTTGTTACCCATCAGAGGCAGACCAAACCGTGCCAAAAAAAGTTCAAACAACTCTCAAAGTCAATCAAATAGTCAAATTTATAACCGTTCATATTCTGTAAAGTCGGACTCTGGTATTTCGACCTCACTTCGCCAAAGTGAGAACTCGGACAGAGCAGAAGAGTCAGAGTGGTCCGGCTTGGAGGAAGGGGAACAATACACCCAGGGGACGACGGAAGGGCGGGAAGACGAAGAGTATGGAGACGTTGAAGAAGATGATCCAGGGTATGAGGAGGAAGATGAATACGAAGATGCCAATGAAAGTGAAAATTATTGTGATGAAGAAACTGGACAAAAACACTGTAAGGATAGAGAGGAATATGAGGAGGAACATGGCAATTACGATCTGCAAGGCTCTTATGAACCATGTGAAGATGATCAGCAAGAAGTACAAGGTAATGGAGTCATTATTTCAGGGTACCGAGGGGCTCGTCACAGAAGATTCAAAGTTGCTCAGAGCCAGAATGCTCAAGACTACCAACCACGGTCCCACATAGACAGTACAGAAAAATGCCAGGAATGGTTGAATGACCGCAGAAGGGAACGCCTAAAAGAATCCACGTGACAAAGCTGAACAAATCTAAACCACAACATGGTAACGCACATACCTTTTGTGAGTTTAAATGAACAAATGTCCAACAGAAATTTTGCTCAAGATGATTTATCCCAATGACCAGTCACTTTAAACACACACAATGGACCACATTTGCCAGTCATTATGGTTCCTAATGCAGTTCCATATATAGAGCAAAAAGATAGTTAATCTTTTCTACTGGCTAGAGATCAATTCAGACTGGCTATTGCGAATTTAATGATTTATTTGACAATATAATATAATAATTGCTTTCAAGTTGACCATTGGAAGCAACATTTTCATTGATATTAATTAGGAAAATGTCAATAGGAAAAAGTGATGACTGGTTGGCAACGAAAAACCATTGTCTGCCACATATCCAGTGGAATCGACATTGATATTAACGTCACTACTTCCAATAGAGTTTGCGAAGTAAAGATCCAATACAAGATCTAATTTATGCAGACCCATCAGGTCTGTTATGTAAACAGTATATATATCTATTGACTACCAAAATGGTAGACTCAATATTGTGTCCAACAACTGCTATAATTTATCAGAAAAAATATAGACAATGTAATTCTGTGACAATACACACGTTAAGGTCCCCAAAAAGTGTTGAGACATTTTTCACTTTTTCACATGTGATAATGTTTTTACGACACTGTGCAGTTGAGGAAATTGGCCCATAGACGCAATGTTATTTTTGGAATCAAATTTTCAGTGCATATGTGTGACTGATGG
>JBCAUG010021787.1:0-24933 GCA_038406175.1 Haplosyllis leylae
TTATGACCGAAAAAAACTTACGTCGTGCAAAACGTAAACATTATTTTATAAAAACGTTAACGTTTTGTGAGACGTAGATGTTTTAAGCGCAAGTAACAGCGCAAGTAACAGCGCAAGAACTCCTTTTCCCGACACACCATAGTCCTATTTTGATTTTAAAATGAACCGTTATGCACTGTGTTTGAGAGAATATTTGAGTTTTTCGCAATACGCGTTTCTGTCAGATTATCTGACAGATCCTTACACAGGGAAGAGCAAAAACAATTTCGTCAAAAAATTGCCCCCAGTTGGGATTGAACCCATGACCTGTGAATCATCATGCCAATGCTCTACCAACTGAGCTAAGTCAAAATTCAGTTGTGAGCCTGAATCTTCATGGCCTTTATAAAGTCATGCTGTATTAATTCCAGAAATAATCAAAGGTTGCCATGTGAAGTGGTGCATGAAACATAGCTCACTCACTCACTCCTGCCCAGCACATTTTTGACGATGTTTTTTGCTCTTGTGTGCATAAAGTCTTTTCAGTAATGCTTCCAGAAACTTTGATTAAATTGCGCGAACTAGTTACTGGTTTTTGACTCATTTGTCGAAACTTTAAATGAGCCTAAAAATAATAAATTGCCTGTTTTCAGCGTTGTCGTCATCATCATTTTTGTCTGTAGCCTGTTCTACTGGCCACAGTTTTTTGACATATAGTTTTCAAACTTTGTGGAAGGAAGGCATATTGCAAACATACTATCGAAGTAAAAACATAATATTGAGAGGAAATGCATATCGCTACGTCAACAATTGGCCTCCTGTAACAATACATTTACAAAAACAACCTCGTGATTCGTAGCTATGATATTATTTATCAATTTGTATGTATTAAAAGTACAAGTATCTGTATGTGTGTGTGTGTGTGTGTCACGATAGGAAGTTACGTTACAAGACGACACCCCAGACGAAGTGGTAAGGGGGCGGGGCAAGCTGGTAACACGTTAAAATTGTAGATTTTTTCGTCAAAAATATTGCAATGAACCAGTAAAAACTTTTTGAAAATCGTGACAACTCTATACTAAGTTTTTAACAATATCAGCACAAACATCGTGCAATGGAACGAAGCATAGAAATCAATGTTAAAATAAGAAGCAGTTATATTTTGAAAATGTTACTCTGACAAAGAATCATTTGAGCAGCGCTCTTTGAAGCTGCATCCAGAAAATCCATCTTGCAACTCCCTCTGGTGGCCATTTTATACAGGTCACGTGACGTGTAATCCACCGAAATCTATCTTGCAATTGGTTCTCATTCACATCGGGCATAAAGACGCAAATCAGTATGTTGTGTCCCCTTTCTAAGGATTCCTGTGAAATAATGATGTTATTAGGCATTTCTTACCGATTTTTTTCTAGAAATTCAATTAATGGTTATGAAATATTTTTAAAATCTATATTTTAAAAATAACAAAGAAGAAACATCTAAAATTTTGCCATTTTTTACCTGATGACTCATGAACATTTCTTCTTTACACCAGCCACTTTTCAAAAACCTCTGTGAAATAATTATGATGACCTTTCTGCTCTTATTTATGGAGTTGACGATGTTGTCGATGATGGTTCTACCAACAATAAAGTCACGTTGTGCCACACAAGATCGCAAACCGGTTGCTGTAAAGTGCAGATGAATTTTTAAATTGCTGAGTACTTTTAATCCAAATTATACTGAATGAAATCGCATTTTTGATTTCTTGAAGTAGATCTGTTTTAATTGGTTGGTATTTAGAAAGGGAAGGCGAAAAGGAAAACAGAAAAAAAATAGCGGCTGTCAGCTACTGGAATCTATGAGAACGGTTGTCGGTCTTTACCTTTATTTTCCAAAGTTTTCAGCAATTGCTGCTTCACCCATATGGCATCGGTTCTCTCACAAGATATGAAGGCATCATATTCGTAGTTCTTTTGAAATATCCTGTTTAAAGCTTGTCTGTTCATTCTCATTTTCAGCCATAAGTACTTGATAATGTGTCGAAATCTGTACAGTGTCGTACCGATGGTGACCAGTAAAAACCAACATATTGTTCCGACGTATGGGCGGACGCTTGTTTCGCTGTTTTTGTTTTGACAATATTGCTTGAGTCTGTGAACAATAACAGATATATTCTGCAACGAACTAGTGCGACCATCGTCGTAAGAACAATGATCGTTTCTGCCAATGTCAATGATAACGTCGACGTGATGTCTCCCTGCTAACCATTCGTAGAAGTCTAAGCAATTGCAATCACACTTGAAATCAATATTTTGTAACATTACTCTCAGTAGTGATTCATTTTTTTGCTTCCTTCCCCGGCTAATTTCTTCAAATTGTCGGAGAACATTCTTTTGCAAACAATTGAGAGGGTTGTACGATAAGTCTAGGTATGATAAATTAACCAAGTTGCTCATATCTGCGTTAAATTCAGTAATCATATTATGGGAGAGATCCAAATAATGCAAGGTCGTCAATGGTTCAACAAATGCCAAGGGATTGGTTGCTTTGATAGCACAAATGAAATAATAAATACCTAAACTATTGTGAGACAGTTTTAGGTACTTTAAACTGGTCCACTTGCAGCTGGAGAAATACTCTGGGTGGATGCAGACCATTCCGTTTCCCTCCAAGTTGATCGTTTTTATTGCTATTGAAACATTTTCTGCGCATTTGATTGGGTATGTCAGATATGGTATCTCTGTGTAAGACATGTCCACTGATGTAAGACTACTGTTGTTCATCAGTGTCAACTGGCCCAAATCCATGAATCCTATTGTTTTACCACTACTGTGCCCCAAGTTTAATGAACGCAATGTCGGTGGGAGATTTATAGAACAGTTGTTGACTGAAGAGGTGCAGTTCATAAACGACGGTGTTTCTTGTGCATTTCTATCATCATTAGTATCATTCGCTACGTTGTTGTTCTCAATGATCAAATAGCTCAAATCAATGTCCTCTATTTTTGGGCTTTTAAATAGTTTTTCCAATAAAAACCGAAGACCATAGAATGAAAATGCATTGTGAGCTCCAGAGAATGTGCGCAACGGAGACTATACGTACAAGGAAACAATATCGTTCTGATCGACAATAAAGTGTTCTAACGTTTTAACGTCAACAATGCCATCTACCATACTTATTCCTGTATTTCTAATGTTGAAATATCTAATTTGATTGTATATCATCCGAGAAATTATCACACTAGGATCAGGATTGTGTTGCCTAATTGAGAATAAAATTGAATTGTCACTAAGATCTAAAGTTGATAAGCGTGGAAGCATTCGAAAAGCTTTGGCCACCCATGTCAACACACAACCTGTCATGTTGATACAAACGATACTTTTATTTTCTAAGTGTTGAAAGGTATCATCATCTAACTCATAATTTTGACATGTAGGCATTATAATATTGCGTAATTTGTTCATTTTAGCGAAACCTGGTCCAAATGTTTACTTTCCATGATAAGGCAAAACTATTGTTTTTAAATTTATTAAGTCCGCTATGTATCTGGATGGCAAAGTGCAGATCGAAGTAAGATAGGGCGATAAATCTAAATACTCCAAAGTTTCTGCAAGTGGAGCAAATGGCCGCGTCGTATTAATTCCAACAGTTATGTAATTGTATCCTAACAACAAAATTTTAAGTTTCTTAAACCCTATAAAGGTATTATTTTCCAAACGACTTATGCCACCGAAACTCAAATCCAGATAAATCAATTCCGACAAATTCGCATTTTCAAGATGACCGCCAATACCTGCTCCTCTCAATGACAAATGAGTGGTATTTTTCGGAAAGCTCTTCGGTATTTTCAGCCGCCGATAAGAACAATTCACCAAGTACAAAGACTGATTATCCAGAACGGAAGTACAAGCACAGGAAGCGATATCCGGATACGACGCTGGACACCCCTCTGACTTGTGTCCTTTAAATATATCCAGAAAATCCTCCCTTTTAGGACACATTGGAATATCTGTTGTTTGATATGCTAATATGAGTTCTGTGAACATGAAGAGCTGCAAAATAAAATAAGCGACCATACTCATGTCTGTGAAGTCCTTGGTACAAATGTACATGAAACCAGTTAACAATTGCCTCCACTTTTAAGCTTTAAATTTTCATGTTCACTGAAAGTTCAAAAACCGACCAACACATCCACACGTCCATTGTCAATATTCTCTTTGAAAGATTGAAACGTTGATTTCTATGACAACGTGGAAAGGAAACTGATCACATGTGACTCGATGACACATTTGTGAGAAACGAGGATGAATTTTTTACTTGGTAAGTCACAAGAAAATTTTACGCCCTCAACGGTTCAAGGCCAGATCAAGCAACTTCTACCCTGCAATGTTCATTTTATGGGGTTTTCCTGTCAACTTGTGACATGTTGTACTGAAGTGTCATGAGACGAAGTTCTGAGAAAATGATGATATATTAACTTGGGAAACGGAACACTGAGATGGTCCAAAAAATTGTGTGCCAAAAATGAAACATTAAAAATTCCGTTCTGCCAATGGATCCAATGAAACTCTTTCTTTCAGAGTTTCAATCAGTGGTCAAATTGTTCTTTTTCAAAATACATTTACTTGTCTAATTACCGGCAACATTTATTTTCAAAACAGGTATAAAAAAATAAGTTGTTGCGACAAGGTTATTTGAAAACATGAATTTCTTTAGATTCGGTTGATAATTTGCATGTTTTAATGGTCATTTCATTTCATTCTATTTAATTTAATGACAAGGAATGGGTGAAGTTTTTGTCTTTCAAAGAGAAAATGTCACTCAAATTTTAAACTTTCAAAAATTACACTTAAGGTTCATTCAAATCAATTCAAAACAAAACAAATAAAATCAAATTGTATTCCAGAAAACCTCAATT
Source organism: Haplosyllis leylae (assembly GCA_038406175.1). Classification (NCBI taxonomy): domain Eukaryota; kingdom Metazoa; phylum Annelida; class Polychaeta; order Phyllodocida; family Syllidae; genus Haplosyllis; species Haplosyllis leylae. The sequence continues at coordinate 4,883 of JBCAUG010021787.1, forward strand.
GCAATTGTCAACCATAAATAGAAATGTAACCTAAAAAAGTGAAATGTGACCACTGTCAACACTAGAGTTTTTCCGTAATTATCTAGCAATTACTTCTTACCTTGTTTTTTGCGTGTTAAATTTGTTACAATCACTGATAAATTTGGTGGAATATGCTAATCAAACTTCTAATTAATAATATTTTTGAAAATAACTGATATATCAAGACTGTGCAAGAAAATAAAACTGAAACACAAAAACGCCAGATCTGACAGATCCATCAGATCTGGCAACATTGCATAATTATCGGGAAAACACAATTATTTGATGAAATACTGAACAAAGATAATGAACGATGCCACATATGTTAGTTCACCCTGAAGGAACTCCAAAAGTTTCTGACAGTATCAAAGGAACCTGATGAGGTATTTACAATGGTTGTCTATGACAAATAGGTATTTGGAATAATGGTGCAAAATTGAGGATACTTCCCTTCGAGTATTCACTGGTACCATCTTCGGAATGCTCGATCTCATAACAAGATACAAAAATCGTTCTGCAAAGCGAACTGACAAGTGCAGTTTCATAAGTCTGGATAATGCAAAGAGCATAGCCGAGATATATGACCAAGGGAAGTTTCCTGAACTGAAAATCGTCTCTGTTTGGAAAACAGATTTAGAGTGTCGGGCACCTTCCTCCTGGTCTCTAAATCTGTGGTTTGGACATGTTTTCGGTACCACAGCACTGCAAAATCCCGCACATTCTACAATTAGTACAAAGAACAGTAAAAGAATTGCTTCATGCAGTGATGGATCCATTCTCGTGGATGGTGAAATTAATTTGATATATACTGGGGCACTGATTGTGCGATTAAAAACTGCTGTGTAAAATGTTCTGCTTTCTAGTCTTTCAATGAACCGCAAAAGGTGTCCAGAAAAACGAAATTGCCCCTTTTTTCGGCCATATTTCGTGAAGGTTAAGGCAGAGAGTATAAAGTAGGTGAGGAGCTAATGACATCATGGATTTCTGTTTCAGTTGCGGAAATAAATATTTTCTCAATGTTGTAACTACCTACGTTGTTTTAAAAGAAATGCACTTTTCCTCTTCAAAGACATGCCCTTCATTAATAATGTACATAAAGGAGCCCATAGGGATTACTCTTGAGTGGTCTTGCCTCACCTTACAGGATCTACAACAGAAATGAACTCTTTTCTATGACCCAGGTTTTCACATGTATAATTAATCAATATGGTTTCTGTTCTACAAACGACACGAAACTGAACTTTGCCAGAGAGAGACAGTGATTTTGATTTCAGCAAAACTTATTCGGGCAGCCCTAACGGAAAATCAAGTTGCTTGTATTTTAATACAATTCTATGTTAAGTATTCCTTGTGTTGATCCAAATTCCACATTTAATGTAAGGTGCGCTATTGCAAGGAAATCTTGGGCAAAAGAATGTGTTCGCATAAGGCTGATTCTGCCACAAAGCGCATAGATCCATTTGGATTAACAGAACAAAGCAACACCGGATGCCAATTACGAGATGTCACATTAACAGTTCTTCATTCTGACGTCTCACAGATTCTCTTAGATTTATGAGATGTTCTTTTCCAAGGGAAACGTGACATTTTTCTTCCTCTGAATCCCGGAGGATTACTTCATTGTGTTCATTGTTTGTGAAGATGTCACAGTGTGACCTACATCTGCAAAATTGATTCTGTAACGAAGTACAAGTATTGGGATGCAATTCGCCAAAACATGTAGTTATCCAAATTAGAAAATTGTGACAGGATGAAGTTGGGAATTAAGCATTTTTTGTTTTCTTTAAAACCATTAAAAACTAAAGAAAAATAATTGCCATTAATGTTTTCACTTAATTCATCAATTAAATTTAAAAGTTATTTTTCAAAATCTCTTTTAAGAGGAAAAGAAGGAATTTCTCTCCATTTAATTAGATCTGTGCTTTCAAATCTAATTCAACAAAATTGTGCAAAATATGAAACAACATATCAAATTCGGCCATCTGAGTAGCACGAGCACAAAAATGAATGGAAGAATCAAAAATAAGATTAACTTTAATTAAATGACAAAATTAACATAAATCCAATAAGAATAATTAATCACCTTGATATAATCAATCCTTTTTGTGAATAATAGTTTGATCTCTTTCCCACGCTCCCTGAATATCAACAAGAAAGTCCTCCTGCATGTCCACAAGAGGCGTACCGCCCGCGGCGTAGCATCACTTCCTCTTGTGTCCTTGTGGGGTACCCCCTATCTTGTCCGAGCTGGGGTACCCCCCTCCCAGCAGGATCTGGAACAGGACTGTGGACAGGACCAATGGCAGGACTAGGGGGTACCCCCTGGAAAAGGACATGGGACCAGAGGCTGAAAAGGGACCTGGGACCAGAGGCCAGAGTACCCCCCTACCCCCACCCCAGCAGTACTTGGAATAGGACTTTGAACAGGACCAGTGACAGGACTAGGGGTACTCCCCCTGGAAAGGACATGGGACTGGATGCTGGGAAGAGACCTGGGACCAGAGGCCAGTGTACCCCCTGAACAGACACACACCTGTGAAAACATAACCTCCCACCATACTACGTTTGCGACCGGTAGTCATGCGTTCCCCTTCCTTTGAAGGGGCACCTCTAAAACAACTACATGGTGCCAATAACATATTTGCGATGTTGTACCTCTTACATTTGAAACTATGATGAAATTTTGCACTCAAGATAAATCTTTTTGCATTCATTTCTGATGCCAACAAGCACCATGGCCCATGAAAACTATTAGCCAATCAAAAATAAGCGTTTGAATACATTCTATTGGCTGGCTTATCTTCCAATAAACGGATATATTGTATAATTTCTATTTAAACACGATCCAGTAAGGATACGTGTGTCCTGGGTAAGTATGAGTGCAGACAGTGGAGTCAGTACCTCCAGTGCTTCAGGAACGGCGCTACCACACAGTCTTCAAAATCAAATGAAAATTTACACAAAATTTCCTGAAGCGAACCAGCCTCGAATTTATCTGCACACAAACACAAGTTTTTTGCAAGGCATCAAAGGATTTTACATCAGCAAAAAAGTTGACTTCATTGAGGCTCGATCTAAGATCATTGGATCAAGAATTTAATCCTGATCCTACTGAGCTATCCTAGCATGTGCCAGCCAAGGGACCTTTAAACTGACTTTTGTTTGTGCACCACTCTGACTTTTTTGGACTTCAATGACTTGGCTGGAGTCAATATAGCAAGACTACATGAGGATCTTAAAGTCTCAGACTAACAAACACATGCTAGGTAAGCTCAGTAGCTGGAATATTAGAATCTTCGTCCAGTGATTATCAGATTAAGCCCGCTGGAGGTAACTTTTTGCTGTTGTGAAAATCTATAGTGCCAACATTGCCAAAGGCCCATTTTTAATTGTAAAATAAGCGATTGTGTGTGCAGCTGAATTCGAAGCTGATGAACAGAATAGGAGTGTGAACGTTTGAAGATTTATCTGAAGCATCCGTTTGTAAAAGAAATGTGCAAACAGTCACAGATCTCCATGGAGGTTGAGACATTTGACAGATTAAAGTCAGGTCTGAATAGTTTCCATGGAGAATTATTGTGAGTTGGAACACATGAGAAGATAGCAGTAGGTATACTTTTTGTGATTTTGTGCTTCTGAAAAATTCTATTTATTGACAACATGGTTAGATAATCCAATTTTAATGGCTTTCATATGAAATGGATTTTTTCTCAATGTGCTCTAACTATTATCAAACTTTTGAAATACAAACCAAATATTTTATCAAAATAATTTTATATTCTTTGTTTCATTTTTATACTCTATATGTTTTCCAGTTGTAGATGTCTGTAACTAGTATGGGGCATTTTTCACAAACAAATTAATAGAGAAAGTTTGTTTTGCTGAGGAACAAAATTCACAGAGAATGGCACACAGCCAGGAAAGCCGCTCGGGTATGTGTATTGTTTGACATAACCTTGTACAACGAGCGCAAGTGGGAACAAAGTCGGCTAACACGGTAATCTTTATTAGGTGCGAGGCTCACATCTATTACTTTCATTCGTCTATACCTAATCCAGAAACCTATTAATCTCAATCAGGGATGAGGTTAACAACTACTAACAGTTTAAACAGGGCAATTAAATCTGGCGGTGAGGAAGCACTTAAAGCAATCAGATTTGTCCCAAATTGTGATGAGAAGCAGTCAAATGACCTAATAGTCGTAAGCAATCGTCATTTATGTCAGATCTACAGAACTTCTTTTTGTTTTTTTTTTTGACAAAGGAAAATCCAGCTTGTCATGGATTCCATTCTGTTGCAGAGAGTACAGGAAAAAGACAACCGAACGTGAGTCTCAAAGAAGTGTGGGGAGAATTACTCTTCAGACTACTTCAGACTTTTTTCCATTTTCAATAGATCTGTCGAAACAACGACCTAGGGGAAGTCTCGTCAACTTCTTTTGTGAAACGAAACCATCGTTAAAGTGGAATGTCCTCAGTAAGATAATAACGTTATACGATGAACCGAAACCGTCACCACGAACATTTTCTCGCTCGTTTCTCCAACTTCCGATACTTTCCTACCTGGTCCCAATTCGTTTACTCTTCGTTTTTCTTCAACTTGAGATAGATATGAATCATCTAATGATTCATCGAGACTGATTTACCTTTATTGTCTCCACAATAATCTCATCACAGGTGAATATTGACATGTTATCTCCAATTATCTTTGACATTAGCCGATCAGTAGATCGATGTTGATGAAAAATGAATGGCATTGTCTGACAGCTCTGTAGATAAATTGTCGCAAATATTACAAAAACAAGCCAATGTATAAATGCTTAGAAAGATTAGGAAATGAAAATAAGATAAGGGGGACGAGACACAAATTTGTCTATCTCTCAAGATTTTTCTCAATTTCTGGCTTATGTAGTCTGATTTATTTCGTTTAGGCCACTTAGTTCAAGGAGAGAAGAATTTTACTTTGGTGACTCGGTAAACCTTAAGCAAGACGAGATTGAATCCACCCTATATCAGATTGAACTGAACATTGGAAAAATCACAAAACATGAAAAAACTTGCAATTCTAGTCTCAGAGGAGGGAACCTTTTTGTGATCTTTGGCAATCATGATCAACTATCAAAAACATGAATGATAGAGCCATGGCAGCCATTTCTCTTGTTTGGTGGTAACTACCATCCAGTAAGGTTGACAACATGTTTAAGTTGAAGATTTACCCAAACTTAGTGGTGTTCAGCTTTGTTGCAAGTCTCAATGTTGACTCTGTGAGTGATGGGGGTCATTTCTGGTGATGCCTGCCATTGAAGGTGGCCAACAAGACAATAACTGATCAAAGATGGTCACCAAAGGTCATCTGTAGCCAAACTGGAATTTTGAGTTTTTCCAAGTATCCCAATGTTCATTATTTCATTCTCACCTTGCATAGGTTTAATCTCACTTTGCATGAAATAATATTTTTCACCTTGCGTGGAAAAATTCCCAAAAATATTCGGGAAAAACCTGTCCGTATACCAATAAGGTAACTCTCTGTGAACCACCAAAAAATTGCCTGCCAGACCCATGCAGGTGAGGGACTGCGGTGTCTGCCTGATGAAAATCAAAGAAAATGCATAGAAAGTTTACATTGGTGTTTACAACAAAACTTCAAGATCTACATGTTGTTCTTGGACTCATGGAATTTTCGTCGTGTTTCCACCCTTTTCTCTGACCACTCAAAAGCATTTACGACAGCAATTTCTCTGCTGGCCTTCCTTCAGATAATCAAAACCTTTGACTCTTGTTTTCATTAATATGTTTATGGGGCAATGAGTTCTAAGCCATATTCTTCTTCACTGATTTATAATCCCAAATGTGAGTTTCCCTTTACTCTAATGACAGGGGACTTCTAATGGAACCTTCTTCGTGATTGGCTACAAATAAAGCAACAAGTCCCAAGATACTCGTATCTTTTGTGTTTGTCTGGTCGTTTATTTGTGGCAAAGTACCAGTCTAATGCTGCTTAATTACTCGAGGCTTTGTATTTCAGTCAAGAAGGGGAAATGGTAATATTTCACATTAATCTGTACGTCTACGGCAGAAAGATTTGAAACGCGAAAATTCTTTTCATTCCGGTAAAATACATTGACCGATTGTTTGAGTTCGAGGACAAGGTTAAGGATTTCTACGCACAGAAACAAAAGTAAATATTCATTTTTATGGGTCCGCAAGTCATATCAGATCCGTAGAAATTGGTGTCCTCATCCTCGAAATGAAACAGATTGGGACATCGCAAGATCCACCTTTTCATAGATTCACACAGCACCCATCATTACTAGAAATAAACGTGAAGTCGGGTATCAAATCACATATACGGACACTAAGTGCAATGCTATTTTATTCATAGACAACTCAACAATGCCTGGAAGAACAATTGGTCAATTGCGACGCCATATTTCACGTTCATTTCTAGTAATGGCTTCAAAATTACTTTTTTATAAGGTAAAAATTTGCCAAGCTATTACTAATAATACGTAATTAAATTAGCCTAAAGGTGTGTTGACTGTTCTGCCTTGGCAGGCTGGCCTACAAAGCTGAAATTTCCAGACTTTCAGCCAATCTCAAACAGTGACAGCAGGATAGTATAAACGAGTTTATGTCATAGGAAACCTCATGTCAACTTGGGTTATTCTTTGAACTTGATTTGATGCTCCACATGTGTTGCATTATTAGAATTAATTTCTTTTTTTTCAGAAGTTACGAGAAAGATCTTCAAGAAGTCTTCAAATTATGCTCTTCCTACGTTTGGTACATTTTTAAAAAAATAAGAGTGATTCTCAATGCAACACTGAGTATTAGCTGCTGCGAGTGGCTCTGGATGTATACCAATGCCTTGTAGAATAAATAGTTTTGATTGAGGAATTGTTTGTTTCTGTCCGAAAACTACGACAACATGAATCTGATTTCAGACTAGAAATATTCCAGACAAATTCCAGCAGACAAAATGCAGTAAATTGACTGTGACACCTCAGACCACAAAACATACACACATATTTTTTCTTAATAACAGTAATGATCTTGCACAAATTCTGACCGCCTGAAGGGTTACGTTTTAAAAATATTACTATAGCTTTACTATAACTTGTCTGTCCAAAGGATGACAGTAAATTACCCCTTTCCTTTCATATAGATAGTGCCTCTGTAGGGTTTAACAAGGACGTTTGACCCAATAGAAATACTTTGTTCCAGACACACCTTTTTATCGTGACCAGGATGATTCTCTTTAAGTGTACTTAGAATGGACACCCCAAAAAAGCTAGTAATGATAATTACCACTAAGACTCAGTTAAAGTTCATTCAATAAATAATTTGGCCTTTTGTAACTGACTTTAATTTTGGACTAATTTTTCCCAGACAAAATTTTGTAACTTGGTCAAGATCTGGAGGTTCGTTTCGAAGAAAGCCGAGATCTCTGAAATCAGTTTCGTGTGCATTCGCAATTTAAGGGAGATTTTCGGGTTTTTCACGATAAGGAAATCTAAAGCAGATCTACAGTTACACAGAACAAAAAAAAATCGTCAAAAATTGCCCCTAGTAGGGTTCGATCCCACCACCTCCTGATCATCACTCTAATGCTCCACCAACTGAGCTAGGGAGGAATCTGTTGGGCAGGAGATTTCTGAAGTGGGCTTTAGTTCATGCACCACTTCACATGTTGGACTTTGTTCATTTCTAGAATCAATAGAGCATGACTTTATAAAGGTATTAATGATTCACACAGACAACCAAATAGTGACTTAGCTGAGTTAGCAGAGCATTAGAGTGATGATCCGGAGGTTGTGGGTTCAAACCCCACTGGGGGCAATTTTTGACGAAATTTATTTTGTTCCGTGTAACTTTAGATCTGGGTGTATCAAGAAAAACTAGAATAGAGGAATTACTGTATAATTTCTATTTAAACGTGACCCAGTCAGCCTGTATATGTCGTGGGCAGGTGTGAGTGCAGATAGTGGAGTCAATTGTCATTGTATAAACCTCCACACATAGCCAATCGTGTTTTTCCACAACTATACAATGTTGCCAGATCTGCCAGATCTGGCATTTTTGTGTTTCAGTTTAAGTTTTTTTTCTGGTACAAATCTTGACATGTCAGTTCTTTTCATACATATTATTAATTAGAAGATTGAATAGCATATACCATAAAATTTATCAGTGACTGTAAGAAATTTAAGATAGGAAAAATAAGGTAAGAAGTAATTGCCAGATCTGTCAACTTTGTGTTGCTGGTAATTGTGGAAAAACTCGAATGCTACAAGACAGGCGCCACAATACAGTCCTTTTCAAATCAAATGAAATTATATAAAATTTCCTAAAATGCGACTGTACTTCTTCATCTGTTAAATTATTGATGTAACTGTGGAATGAAATGTCCAGAAGAAAAACATTGGTTGGTCTATAGAAATGAATAACACAGGTGAATTCACTAGCGGATAAATCCGGCATGCCTAGCCCCTCCCCCCCCTCCCCCGCTTCCCACTCGCCAGTGACCAAATAATAGGGGCCCCGTTCCCTTGGCAAAATCTGAAATAAAAATTCATAGGAATTGAATATTTTCAAAAAATGCACTCAATTATGACTCTTTAAGCCAAGGCAACAAGTCTTTCATTTTATTTGAATCATTACAGTTGACTTTGACTTAGTTCTTTAAGGGCCCCAATATAAAACAATATGGGAATAGACCTAATATCTTGCACACACTGCATTCACTTTTCACATAGACATTATATAATTCAGATGACAAAAGATTCAATCTTGAAGATGGAAAGAAAATTCCGCCGAATACTTCTGAAGTTCTTGACCTGTGTGATTCAAATATGTTTATTTGTTGACGCGCAACCGGGAAAGTGTGAGTTTAAATATGAGTTTCTTGATGTATTCAAAGGAAGGAGAGTTGAACATTGCCCAGCATCCTATGTGGAACTTTTGGATTGCTCATGTATTACGGTACTGGAAGAAGAAAGGTATTTGCACTTTGTCAATTGCACTGGAAGCCATAGGTATCTCAGTTACGTCTACCTCGATGTAAACCTACCTCCGAATACAACGCACTATTCCCTCAACTCTTGTCACATAGAATCACTATTTGATGGCAGTTTTACAACGTTATCAGAATTACTGTACCTGGATCTGAGAAATAATGCACTGACTGAGATCGGCACCGAGGTATTTGAGGGATTAAATATGCTAAAGGTCTTGTTATTGGCAAACAACAACATAAAAAATCCTTCATGGGCTGATTACGGAATACTTTCGCCATTTTCTGAATCCTTGGAATGCCTGGATTTATCAAACACCAACTCTATGAAACCAAAGGCTATTCTCAGAGCTCTTAAGTATTTGGCCATTGACTACTCTGGGCCAGACACGTTTGGCATATATTTTGTAGAGATGGTGAGTTTGGACTGTATTGTTGTAAAGAACTGCCGAGTACATCATCTATCAGAGCGTACTTTCTGGTACTTACAAGGCATCAATGTTTCAGGTATAAATATGAGCGGTTGTGGCTTAGAGTCTATTTCCAACCCATTCGCTTTATTTCCAAACCTAGAAACCATAGACATCAGCAAAAATCCTGAACTTAAAGATATAACATCTATTTTTACTCCTTTGTCACTGGAACAAAACAAAACAAGATCTTTAAGATGGTTTTCTGCTGCCCACAATTCACTATGTGTTGGCGTAACACTGTTTGGTATCTTCAAAACCTACAGCGAAATAGAACATATTGATTTAGGATATCAGAGATTCACATACAATAGTACCAGATGTAATTCAGAAGACAATATTAATTCAACACGCATTTCAATAGATCCATTAAAATTACCAACGAATCTCAGCTATGTGGATATTTCACACAATAATGGGAAATCCGTTGGTTTTAGGGACCGTGGACAAATTATAATTGGACGAAACAATAGTCTCAAAATCATAGACATGTCTTACACTGACACCACGTATCTGGCACATCCTCTTCAGTTCAATGATAGTGTTGTCATGTCCACAGAAGAGATAAACCTGAGTGGAAATTCTATGACTTGCATAAATCCACAGTTTTTTCAACAACAAAATGTGGCCAAAGCTGAGAAAGATTAATTTGTCCAATAATAATCTTGGCATATACTCATAATTTTGTGGTGGTCAGGCTATAAATAAATTGGAATTTTCAGAACATTTGACACCTGTGGAAGTTTTGGACTTGTCGCAAAACACACTGACAGAGTTCAGCGCAGATATTAGTAACCTTCATAACCTCGTCCAACTAGATTTGTCCAACAACGCGTTACCGTGTTTGCCACGTAAAGTCACTCAAAGGTTAGAAAATCTCAACAGAAGAAGCCTGAGATTGAAGAAATCCAAAGTTAATCTTATTTTGGAAAACAACAGCTTCAAATGTATCTGTCAATGTTTGCCCTTCTACTTTTGGTTAAGTAAAACATCGGTTACTGTGCGTTTACTCAATTCAGATCTGTGTACGTTTGATGATGGCCAGACAGCAAAACTTCGTAACGTCTCTGCAATCGTAAAGAAACTTCAAAGCTTGTGTCGAACTGTTGATTTAAGTATTTTGAAGCGTGAATTATCAGTTTTCTTTATTATCAACATAAACATTACAATCTGGACATTAGCTTACAGATTTAAACACACTTTAAAATACTGGTGGTTGAAAATGAGAATGAACAGGCAAGCCTTAGGAAGAATATTTCAAAGAAACTTTGAATATCATGCTTTTGTGTCCTGCGAAAGACAAGACGCCATTTGGGTAAAGAATCAATTGCTAGTCAATTTGGAGAATAATGGTAAGACAATCGAAACAGTAAGAGATCCCATTAAAACATTTAAAATTAAGTCAAATCAAATCAAATCAAAACTATATTTTGGAAAACCTTGATTGGTACTTAAAATCAAACAGATAGATTCAAAAATATTACTTTTTATTGAAATGCATTGTTTGGCATCAATTTGATTTGATAATAAAGTGATATGGCGTGTCTTGAACCAAATCCAGAATTTTTGTCCAAGTCTCTGGAGGCACCATATGTAAACCCTTGTCATTTTCCAGTGGCAGATCGGGGGGGGGGGGAGGTAGGTAGAACGGAACCATGCCCCTCCTAGCCCTGGAAAAATTAGTCATCAAAAAGATGGTCCCATCAGATGGAATTTTGCTTTACAAAACTTTTTTGTGCATACTGGACATTGAAGTGGCCAATAGATTACAGCATTGAACAGAATTGTGATACATTGCAAGTTAAAATGTTGGTCAAGTTGGTAATTATCACTCAAAAAAATTGTAGATAATGCCACCATCATAGGCTTTACAGCGCCATTAACTTTTGTAAAGCAAATTCCATCTGAAGAGGCCTCATAGATTTCATGTTTCTTGGCCCCCTTACTCTGACGCAGGGTCCGCCACTTTTTCCCAATTAATTTCCTTGATAAGAACGGTGCCCCGTTTCTACTTTGTAGAGTCAAGATTACGTTTCTTGGTCGCTCAGCGCGATTTTATTGTGGGAAGAACGATAATAGACAACATAGTTTTTGCCATAAACAAGAGTCAAAAAGTAATTGTAGTCATTTCCCAACGATTCCTTAAAAGTGGTTGGTGCAAAGAAGAATTAGTTATGGCTCATCAGGTTAGTATCACAGGTGGAGAGACAGGGACGACATGAAAAATAACCATAAAGACGTAAAACTATGAAAGAAAGCAGCACCCAAAATGAAAAGTACAGCGCTTCTCTACTCAAGAATTCAGGAATCGTATGGGGATTTGTATAGTATTTTCTATTCACTATTGACGACGTGTTAATTGAGGATGAATTCTACTCAGTTTGACACCAGCTGGCAGTGCCCAGTGCACCTACACTCTTGGAAAAAGTGTTTTACATGTTAATGCACTAATAGCGAAAATCAACACAAAACTCACCAAGAATGATGTAATGTATTCAGAACCTTGAATTATTGGTTTAAATTTCATTATTGGTTTGAATTTCAATAGTGACTGATATGTCTCTTGATACGGTTATATTAGGTAGGTTCTGTATGCACCTGACATGCCAATATCTGCGTGTGTGATTGTCTCAGTGGACTGTAGTGATAACTCTAATGCATTTGCTGAGGTATCTTTACAGTAGATATTTATTGTAGTACTTCTAGTCATAGTTACAGGTTCATGGTGTAATACATAAAATCATGCCCAAAGGGACTAATGAGTATCTTAAGTAACAAGTATCACAGTACATGTCGCACCCTGGCAGAGGGCACTCAGTGGGTAGGTCATTCATGTGTGACTGTTGCCCAATTATTTGAGATTTTTTCAATAAACATCCCAGTTGCAGATGACTGGCTTTGTCTAGGGGAGAATGTCACGGTGTGATCCTTCTGCACTTGTCGTACCCGGTTTCCCAGTCTACTAGACAGGAGCAACACGTACCAGTCATTGCTGCCTATGTGACAGCTCCGCGAGCTGTCGTGTCAGAAGAGACATGTTGACCCCTATGGATGCCGGTTGGACATGACTTTTTGTGTCTGTCACGCATGCGTACAACCCCTCCCCAGGCCTATAAAAGTGGCTGCATTCGCCTGAAATGGTGAGTCTGATTTGGTCGGCCTCACGTCCAACAGGCTCGAACTAGGAGTCGTCTACCCTCCAAGATCCCTTGTCGTGACATTCTTCCTGAGCAGTGAACTTGTCGCTCCCCACTGAGGTCTTCAGAAGATATCTTCAGTTGTCATTAATTATTCATTTGTCGTTTGCCACTTGTCATATGTGACAAGTAATTATCCATCATTACCAACAAGTTATACATGTTGTCAGATTTGCTGAACCCAACCCCGTACAACTGGTAATTCCCTATTCCCATTGCCACAGCCTAAGAGCCTCATGCATAGAGAAGTTTGAGTAACTCCGGGATGTGAACCACCACCGCTTGTCGAGTGACTAGTGATGCTGCACCCATCTAGATAAATCTGTCGCAATGCAGTTAACAGCCCTGCGAGGTTAGAATTGCACACACACTGTGTACCGAGAGTCAACAACATGAGGGATATCGAGGATATGCATGAGGAGTGAGTTCAGCGCTTCCACCTCCTCAGGATCTGAAAGCATTGCCAAAAGGTCCAAAGTGGCTCAAACAGCCTAAATGGTGCAATTTGGGCAGATCTAGAGTGGAGAGTCAATCTATCTCCTCAAAGATACTTGAGAAGTTCCTGCTGTTGCTATATGACACTGAACAGTCTGGTGGTTAAGTCTGGAGATCCTACTTTCTTAGGAGATGTTCCCTTTATATATCTAATGCCTAATACCAGAATATTGATACACCTACACAAAGTAGTTCCACTGAGGGGGTGGTAACTTAGGAAAGGGCTGGGACTATTTAGCGCCTTTTGTTGTTAAGCTAGGTACTGGAACACACTAACTCAATTTGCTACCACTTCCATCTCGATTGAACCATTGGTTATGAGGGGGTGAGTAGGAATACAGTCTTACATGTCCGATGGTGATTGGTTGTACTCATCACGCGATTTGCTGATTGGTTCTCAGGACTGTACATGTGCTGTCTTTGCACTGATTGGACATTGTTTGAGGGGGTGAACAGGGCGTGCGTGATCTTCACGTGATTTGCGCATGATTCATGCATGACACCTGCATGGGTTTGCATGGGAAAGTCTGAGGAGGTGTTTGAGATATGGATTGACACTCTTTTGGCCAAAGGGAGCCAAATACAGGTGCAGTTCATCTCCACTCCTCAGTTTTCATAATGCTATAACCTCAAGCTCTTACAATTTATATTTATTTACATTTTTATTGAGAATATGATTAGATGGTATTATGTACACAGTATATTTTGGATGCAAAACATGATTCCAAAATATCATGGAGTCAAAGGACTGATCTCCTTTTCTGTATCAGATACACAAAATATTCTGATAATTTTTTATAAAAATAAGCTGCATATGACTCTATTGATGACCTTTTCATGTTTTCTCATAGTATTTCAAGGTTCTGAATACATTACATCATTCTTGGTGAGTTTTGTGTTGATTTCTGCTATTAGTGCATTAACATGTAGAACACATTTTCTAAGAGTGTAGATTTCATCATGATCCAACAGAGGTCTGTCCGGAACAGTAATTCATTCATAACGTATAAAATTCCTTAAAATCCCCATATGAATATTTTGCGGTTGTACTTTTCGATGGATTTCAGTTGCATGCATAATATTTCCAGGTCTCGTTCCCAGTGCCAGTCCCTGTACAATGTGAACATTATGCCCCGGTCCCGTTTCCGGTTCCGAGCAGTGTGAATGTGCCATAAGTCCATCTTCCTACTGTGTGGGCTACACACGAAAGAAATTATTAACGCACATCAAGTTATATTCTAGACCATGCCTGGTCACACAAGATTCACCGGAGTATTGTTTCAATGAAGGTTCAGATGCACAGTCATCAAAAACTCGATTGTCTTTGTGACTTGTACAATAATTTCCCAACCGTAAATTGGCCTTGTCATATTTCACTTTAACTAATGCTATCTTGGGACAGACTATGTCTTTGTATGAAAACCAAGCAAATCGTTGTGGACATGTAGATCAAAAGCTTCCTCAGCACAGGAAATATAATTTATGGATTCATTAAGGCTTTATAGGAGGATTTATCACTTTACGACATTATGTATGAAGGATTATATCTTGACATAAAATGGCTGTCGCGAAGCAAGTTATCTTTTGTAGAAGTTTGTCTTTTGTTAACAAAAGAATGGACAATAAACTTCCCCCAAATTCCCGCTCTAGACTGATGTGTTTCTGCAGTTGTGATCAGTCCAAAATCCACACATTTATCTCAAATTGCCGCACATCGTTGTAGGAAAGCTGACATAATTTCACTTGATTTTGTAAGGATCATGGTGGCGCCACGGTCCTGTAGCATCAGCCATGTGTGGATGTGTATATGACTGCAATTGCATTCACTCGAGTTTTTGATGACTCATCACGAAAGAGGTTTTCGATATCATTTCTTTTGAGCCAATCAGTGAAAGGCCGACATCAAAATCTTTTCAAAATGGACGTGATTGGCACATTTTGGCGGGCAATGACAAGAGAATTGCATTGCATAACTTGAACGGTATCCTGTCAATTCCTGGCAGGATTGACCACACACACACAAATGAATGACACGATTATTAAAGAAAATTACATAAAATTTCCTCTCCCGATTTGGTTGGTGTATGAACCCTGAACATTTATGTATCTAGTTGCTAGCTCGTTAGAGTCAGCATCCCTGCGCTAAAATCTACAGCATGTCCTAATGTTACTTGAACCTCTGATGCTGTAGTGAGAACAGGAACAGGCACACGTAGCATGTAAAGTCTATCGAAAAGCATTGCTTTACAGATGCATAACAGTGTTAAACTCTTTCTGTCCCTCAGCGTCTAGTTGGAATTCTGTGCTGCACTTAAATCGATGATTAAATTGCTTTGTTACATGTGCCGGGTTTTATTCAAATGAAGGGGATGGCACCATTAGGAGATTTATTTTGAATTGAGAGGACAAAATGGCGTGCAAACAGGCCAATTGAATTCCCTGCTTCACACCTTTGCAGATTCAGTGAATAGGGGTTATAGAGTGGCAGACCACTGATTGGCTCCGGTGTAATTCCCAGTTTTCTCCTTTTGGTTGTCTCTACTTAAAAAGTCAAAATTTAGCACTTGTTTATTGGATATTTAATTCCCATATATTTCTTTCGGGGAACAATTTATACAATAAACAATTCTGAATAATTCTTAACTTGTAAATTAACATAGTTTGCAAAATGTAAAAACTGTAAAATGCAACTTTGTGTCCTGAGATATTGGTTATTTTACTTGTTCCAACATTGTGTTTATCTAGAACCGTCATTTATATGGTTTCAGAAATGGAACCCATAGAAGCTGACATCAAGTCAACGTGTCCCAGCGCAACAGAAAGAGAAACTACAACACTTCGAAGTTGTAAAGACGTAATATCTGGAAAAACGGTCAAGTGCCATGTAATCCATCGAAACTGTCCTTGGGGAACCTCATATCATAACTTGAATCTCAATTGAAATGTTAACCTCAGAATATCACATCATGACATCCTGTCATGGCATTTATCAGTTTGTCGATACATTTAATAATGTGCTTTTCTTTATGTGCGACTATTTTATATAAATTTATTAAGAAACGGAGAATCTACATGATATAACCAAAGAATGTTATATTTTGTTTTGACAGATTGCTTTCCAGATATTCGTTCCATGTCAAACTGAGAAATTTCAATTTTCCAGGGGGATGTTGTCCAAAATTAAAGCACAGTAAAATTTTTCAGAGAAAAAACAGGGAATTCTTGTTATTTTCCTGTTTTCAAAAATTTTGACTGAAGTTTCATAATGGCTGGCCGTCAGAATTTGTTTTGATATTTTCAATGGCACCGGAAAAACTTCCAGACAATTATTTGTATTAGCGAGAAGACCCAAGATACGTTGAGACATTTCGAGTGCACGGAATTTCGGCATAAATGACAGGCAGACCAGTTCAGGTCTCTGGTGTTTACTATCTGTGGCACTTTTATGGTTTCTAATGTAATAAGACAATAAACAGAACTGTAATCAAACTAAAAAACAACAGGTCAGTGAACTTTTCAAGTTTATATCAATGCCATCTGCTTTCCTCTCTCTGCAACTTGCCGTTCCTTATCAAGTCTTGTGAAGAATCATAACCGAAAGGATATGACTTCCTAAGGTGCTTATGTCAGTACTATTTTCCTTGATCAGATTGACATCAATGGTGTAACAAAAACAAGTTATTTTGGCACCCATGTACACATCGTTTCTAGAGCAAAACATCACTCGGTGCAAAGAGTGCTCCCGTGCGTTGGGACTGATCCTTGAATCATTAAATATTCATTTTCAGACAAGAGAGTAAGAAAAAACTTAAAGCGAGAAAGCCACATTAGTTATGATCGCAGCTTCTATGGCAATTGCAGAAGTTTTTGAACAAAGACATTTTCATCTTGACATTCTTCCGTGAGAGTCATCTTATGCTAGTTGCATTCTTTTCTCCTAAAATGGCCACAAGTTACAGTTCCTAAATGTCCTACTTTATGTGTGTTTTTGAAGAAAATGTTCAAAATAATGAAAACAATACCCAGACGATGCAAAAAAAAATATCCGCAGACAGTACAAAAAGTCAGACGAAAATCAAGTTACACTGGTCAGTTCAGTAAAACATCGTAGAACGTTGTTTCTTTCTCATCAAAACTCATTAAAACGTATTTACAATTTGTTCCACAAGAGGGATGTATTAAATTAAATGTTCATGGGCTGCAAAATTACCGAGGAGCATATTTCGCTGCACAAAAAGGACTTTGAGGAGTTGTGTTCTTATTTTCTGTTGAATTTTCTATTTTTTATGAGAACTTCACGTGGACAAAGTTTGCTAATATTTGGATGAACAGTGATTGATAGTGAGAAAGAGCCCATCTGTCAAAGCAGCCTACCAGACATGTGATGGACGCATGCAATCCAACCAGTCCGGGTCGTGCCAAGAGTTTACCCGAGTGATATTTTAAGCGTTTCTCAATATTTTCCGTTGTTAGGAAATAAAATGTCAGCAGTTAATTACTGCTCACAAAAGTTAACATGAAAATCCTTTCCTTTTTTAATTATGTACTATAAGCAACAGTACAGCAACTAATCTGAACACACATTTCAAAATGGTGCATTGGAAGTATTATGTAATGAATTAATTGAGGAAAGCCGACCGAAAAATCCACTTCAAAATCTCTAAAACCGTAAGATATTTGAAATACTTTCAAAATCACTGATTAGAAATCAAGGTTCTAAATTTTCATCTTCCCTATTCTCACAGTCGAGTTTTTTTGGTGAGCACGCGAGGTGAGACTGAAAAACTCAGAAACGGAAGTGGGGGAATTGGAACGAACATCGGAAAACTAGGAAACTCGGAACTTGGGTGGACGGGGGTATTAGACTTGCCCAAGTCTTGTGATGAATTGAGTTTAGACTTGCACAAGTCTCGTAAAGAATTAAGTTTAGACTTGACGTTGAAGTGTTTTGCAACAAGTTTCTGCAATGCCATTCGCCATCCATTTATATTGGAAGATTTACTCCAATATTAAGAAGTACAAAACTTTGTATTTTGTATGCAGTTTCGTTTAAAGTGATTTTTGCTATAGGGAGGGTAAACGCCATGATAAATTACGAAACCCTTAAGAGATAACTTCATACGTCACTGCTTGTAAATTTGCTGGACAATATTTTCCAATGCAAGTCCATGGAAACCAAATGTGTACAAAAGTTTGTAGGTGTACTACACTGGAATGATGATCAACAAAACTATCCTCATAGAATTATATTGTTGGAAATACTAGAATATTTCTCCATACTGTCAATTTTATTCAATTTTGTTTACATGCGACTTGATGCCCTTTACATCCTTTTCTGTCATGTTTGTATGTGATGCTCCGTTAATGTTTTTCAACAGTTTTTTGCCGGAAATGTTTGTTCTTTGTAAATGTTAAACAACTAAGAAGTTTAACTAATCTTCCAAAAGAAGTTGACTAAAATGCACAGTCACGTGAAGAAGAATACGATGAACTCAGTACTTGCATGTTTTTCAACATTTAACCAGCATGTTGTATTTACTAACACCTCATGTTCAAATGTCATAAAGTTATGTCATGACATTACACATTCTTAGCGAAGTCATTGTAACCGTGTGACCTTCAGAGGGGAGGGGGTATAAAAATGGCGTGTGTAATAAGTCCACAAAGAAATTGATATGATCACCGTCGGTGGACAAGAACCAAGGTAGAAACACTTCTGTTTCATTAACAATTTTTAGTAGCTATGTTGAATTTCCAGTGGATGAAATCGTTGATGATGTGATTGTTTCAGGACCATGTTGGGGCTGGTAGTATTTTCGCTTCTTTTTGGAATATGTGTCCCATTTGCAACATACACAGGTGAATACCAGACTATCAGCGGTGACAGGAATCTACAAGATTTGTTCGTTAATAACCACACAGCTGGTCGAATAGAGTGGGAAACAAAGAATAGACTTCGAGGTAATGGGTATCCTCACTACACCGTCAACTGTGTAAGTAACTAACATTCTAGTATTTTGTATCCGTATGTCAGAATTTGTCAATCAGTACTTTTTTAAAACATTCAGTGGATCTCACGCATAAATTTACGGATTTTGTGTAATTAAATCAAAAGGATAAAATCACATCACATGTGTAACAAGTCCATTACAGAATTTTTAATCCACAGACACTACGTTTGAACCATGTTTTGGACAGATACCTTGTCAAATTCTTCCATTAGATAACGAACTAAGCTAGAATATAAATGCCGCCCATCATAAATTTATATTTTAGGCAGGAAATCCAAACTGGGCTGTTTCTACACGTGACAATATTCTTGAGATACCTGACGTTCAATATATTGACCAAACAAGCTACAGCCTGCCTATGGGAAGTATAGGTAAGGGTATGAAAAAAATAATCGTTAAACATTGTTAAGGGACTTCCTTTCAGTTTTGTTTCCCCTGCCCATTCCTTCTGCACCCACCACTCTCTGTCACGATGCTATATGGTAGACAGACCGGAAAAACAACTGATCTTCGAAACATCTCGCTCTGATATTTGGTGACTCGCTAGAGTTACCTAAGAGGTTAAAATCGAGGAGCGCAATAAAAACACCAAAAAAAGGTGAATTATTGTGGCTGGTGGAGGGGACCATTGGTATTGGTTGGAATTAAGGTTCAGAACATTTGTAATGTTAGTATGCATTACATATGTTGTTTTCTAGGTGACGGGGACCACCCAAGTGTGAGTGCAAAAAGGTCACAGTGGAATCAAAAGTGGAATAAAAAATGGTGGGTATTTCCACATTAGGTGGTGGGGACAAACCAAGTGTAAGTGCAAAAAGGTCACAGCGGAATAAAAAAAATGGTGTGAC
>JBCAUG010021788.1:0-10659 GCA_038406175.1 Haplosyllis leylae
TTCCACTGATAACATACCACAGTATTTACATGACTACTACGTGCTACGCAACTTTGGGATTCTAGCCGCTTTCACTTTAATATTGCCAAACAACAAAATAAAAGAAGACAGTTCAGAATGATTTTAGATATTTTTCCACCAAGGGTAGAAAAGCTGAGTGTGTGCCACTTACGTCAGGGTATCAGGTGTTATCCTTTGGCGCCTTTCGGTTTAGGCTCTATGGCTATTCTAACAATGTTTTTCATGCAATTTTGAAGTTTGTAGTCTACTTTAAGAAGTGTAAATTTATAACGCTAAGGTTTACTTTATTTTAGGCTCCTCTGACTTTGTGACAGTCAGTCAATATAATCATGAATTATCCGTTGTTTGTGTCTGTTTAAAAGACATAGACTCCAAGCTTCAACTTTCATTGACAATTAAAAATAATCATAGCACTTGTTATTTAAATGTCAAACGGCCTAATTTTTTAAATTTTACAGACAGATCTTTCAAAATTAATCAATTTTAAGTCAAATGAGCTGACGTCCACTATACGTAATTCAATATATCTAAACATATTTGATACAAAATCATATCATGATAAAAATGATACACAACGTTTAGTGCATGCATAAGATGTTGCTATACCGAGAAAGATCTTTCTTCTGCCAAAGAAATTATTTGCAGATTCTTTGAGGCAACAAGGTCCAATTGAAATTGTGGAATAAAACAAAATCACGCGATAAAAAACGGACATGACGATCTCATCCACTGGCGGATCCAGGATTTCCCACAGGGGACTCCAACTCTGAAGGGGGGCCGCAACCTACTATTTGACCAATTTGTTCCGAAAACTGCATGAAAATAAAGAAATTTGGCCGAGACGGGGGTGTCCTTTGTACCCCTCTCCCAGATCCTATCGTCAACGGACCAAACCAGCAGCTACAAAACAACTCATAAATCAGTCTGGACTACTTCAGAATTCACAAATTCAAAATTTGAGAAAATAAATGGGAAAGATCACATTACTTTGGAGTCTAATACTGCCCAGTTATCATTTTGAATAATTCAACACTGCTACTGTTAACGTTATGAGTAAATCTCGAAGCAGTTCCAGCAGATGTCAGGAGAATACGAACAAGTGTTGTGGGCTGCAGGAACGTCATTTCACTATTAATTTGTATCAAGGTATTTTTTCTCTCTGTGGTCAATCTCACGAAGAATGAGTGAGTACAATCGAGGAAAAGAGTGAACTTTCATATATACCTGTCAATCTGTTTTTTCTTACAATTCAACCTGTCATTCTCAAATGTCTGTGACAAGCAGATATTAATGGTCAGTTTGTGATGATTTTGAGAGCATAATTTTGGTATCAGAACTGCTATTCCAGGGCAGAAACGATCCATTCAGTACCACACTGACATATGGTGGTAGGCTTAAAAATAGTGCTTTTTCCTTGAAATATCATGCAGATTGCCGATACTGAAGGTTTGAGACCAGAATCAGCAACAGACTAAAAGCTTTGAAAGAATTTTGTATCACCTTGATCCATCGAATTTAGTTTCCTTACACACTAGTGCATCCAATTCATCTTTCCAGACTTGTTTTGAATATGAATCATCTGCTTTTACCAAAATGATATCAGGTTAATCCGTTCCATTTCAAAGTAATGGTACATTTGTCCTATTTAGCTTAGCAAAGTGGCCTGTATTGGGAAAGAGTACTTTGGATGTCCTGATCTGAATAGAGCTTTTACCCTTGGGGAAATTGTGAAACATCTAGTAGATGCAACCAAAAATGTTTTAGGTTTAGAATTTTCCTACACCTTATAAGTAATTTCTACATTTTGAATATCATCTAAAATTTAATAAGTAACTCACTTGTACAATTCACATGTCGAAATCAATGTAATCGTTGAGGAAAAAACAAATTCACAACATTCATGTATTTAATTCGCGGAACCTGGCAGATCAAACAACTAAGGAAAAGTTTTAATGTGAAAACAAGAATACCAGTGAGAAAGACTTTACACACGGAAAATTATTTTTGTTGGTGTAAATTGATATTTTTCCGAAATGTTTACCATTTGAGGAAACAAAATGTCTGTTTACGTTTCCGACTAATGTTATCTTGAAAGTATGTGTCAATAAAGGAAGGAATAAATATAATTCCCTTGGGAAACTACATTCTGTGAGTTCATGACAAATCTCAATAAACTTTTGATTACTGGCTGCCGTAGCACATTTCTACGTCAGGTGCAGTGTCACTTCCCCATTTACTTTCTTTCACATTCCTTCTATGACGAAAAAGTTATGCTTCACTCTGTCAACAGAAGATCTCATAGCTATGGAAAATGTTAATTCGAACTGCATACTGCATAGTGTTTGTTCACACAAAGGTACTCTGCTTATGAATATATTTTTATGTCGAACTAAGTTAAAATAATAATTTCCTCTCATCTTGTTCAAAAGGCCTCTTATGAAATATTACCAGCGTGTTTCAGACATTTTGGGACAAGAGGAATATCTGCTTCTATTTTTATCAAACCATAGGAAGTGTATATTCATGTCATTTGTATGTTACTGTGAATACAGGTAACTTATTCTGACAAAGTACCACTTTGCATGCATAGAGTTTCTCCCAGGTGAGTTTTACAGGCTTATTTGCGGGATGTTGTGTTTAATGCAGCTTCAACTTGATATGCGGCTTCTAAATTTTAATCAAGGTAGTTGTTTTAGTCCCGCGTGTGCAGACAAATTCACGATATGGTACTTTGTATCTAAAATACGCGGAAAAAGCTTTTTATCTCCATGTACCATACACGCGGATTGGGCTTTTACATTACGCAATGACTTCCTCACTAAAAATCTAAACTCGTATCTCTTGTTAAAGAAACTTTTTCTGTCCGCGAGCCAGACGCACGCATTACATATTACAACCGTTTTTATAAAAATGTATGGTAAGGGAAATATTCACATCTGAAACAATTGCACGAGTGTTTCTAAGAGGATGTAGCATTTCTGAAATACGATACTAAAAGTCACATTAGCGAAAAACGATCAATATTCGAGTCACATAGCATCTTTCCTTTCAGGATTTGAATGAGAGTCTCAGATTATGCAATTACCCGAGGTAAAGATTGATTTTTGCTCCCACCGTGTACTTCAGTGATCCTCAATAATCTAATAAAAGTATCTATTGAACAAATATATCGCATCAGTAAATAGCCCTACGGACAGAAGCGTACTCTTTTGTGGGGCAAATTTTACTCTATTTAGTATCTTGAGATCCGCAAAAAGTGCACAGTCTTTGTGTGTTTGTAATCTAAAGTTTAATACCATTGCCTCTATCTCAAAATTTCTTTTAGGAATTCCAGTTTTGGCCATGTCAATGGATTTTAGTTGTTTTTTAAATGACTTTGCATAGACATTTTTTGAGTCGGAGTAATGAGAGGTATGTTAGAGATATAGCTGCTACATTTTGATCATAGATCTACCTTGAATATCTACCTCTTTGTAAGGCGGAGGGGGATACGGGCTCATATCCGAAGTGACAAGGCCAAAATTGACGGGTTTTAAGAGATTTATGTTTTGGAAAAACGAGTCGTTTATTGTCGAATCACGTTTGGTTACTTTAATAAAAAGTCGGGAAATTGGAATTCCCTAAAAATGACATTCCTGCTTTTCACTCAGTGGGGAATGCATATGATGGATATGGCTTCTTAGGAAACAGAACAAACTTCGAATTGTCTCGCACAAATTTAAATGTGTTGATGGTTGAGACGTATTTGTTTTAAAAGAAAGACTCATGAAATTTGTGTGATGCATTGTTATTCATAAAAATAACAAATAATTCAAGAAATTCACAGTGGCAGCATTCATTACGAGTGTTTTGTTCAGTTTGCTGTCCGTATGTGGCTATCAGAGAGCTAGTGAATCAACAAATTTCACATCCATTGCGCTTCTTACACTGAAATGAAAACTCATTTCAAATACAAATTACTGGAAAATAAATCAAAATTGAGATTGAAGGTTCACCGTTGAAAATTCAAACTGCCTCTGGGCTTTCATCACACACCCATTCAATGTGTTGAGAAGCCACAACGTTCTTGAGAGTAAATTCAATGACCTTATTTGGATCAGATTAGAAATAGATCGAATACGCGCTACAGTAAATTGGCGTAGCATTTCGCCTTGGTTCAACTTGAAAGGAATCTATTTCTGATTGCTCCGCTTCTGTCATACGTGGGTGTAGGTGTCTAAGGCCATTCGTTTCGTCACGATGTCTAATGCGTTAGTCGATTTGTGAAAGTGATACAAAATGTGAATTTATTCAAATCTTAAAATGTTAGTTCTCAGTTCTCATTTAAGAGGATCAAGAAAACAGTGGTATCCAAGATGCTGAGATTGCAGCTAAGTTTGCATTTAAGTTACATCTCACAGTCAAACAGCTATTCAGCTATTACTCTGCACCAGCGGATCTGGGCGGGGGGTACCGGGGCCCAGCCCCCCTCCACCCTTAGGGTCCCTGTTTTATATTATTTCAAAATAATTTCCAGCCCCACTTCACTTGGCATAAATTTCTGTTACATTCTGCATTCTGCTAGTCTTACTCTGCTCATTATTTCATATTTCATCTTCTTACAAGCATACTTCTACATTATATTGACTCCAGCCATGAATTTTTTTGTTTATAAAGATTAAAGTAAAGTGTTTTTGTATACATTACTGCACAAAAAATGTCTGAGAATTAATAAATATTTTTATGTAAAATTGTTTTGATATTTCAACAAAAAGTGCTCAGGATAGTTGGAAGGTACATATTTTGAAGTTAAAAATGCAACAACTTCTGGGGCCTCAAGTGGGTCCCAGACCCTTAGTTAGTATCTGTAAACTAAACCAATTGTGAAGAACAAATTTGTCAAAATGCCCAGAAACTTGTATATTGAAATAGATGTTTGATAATGTGCCTACATAAGTTAAATTTTTTAAAGAAAAAGTACCAGAAAAAGTGGTAGAATGCATATTTGACAGTTAAAAGTGCAAGAGCTTTTGGGGCCCTGAGCTGGCCCCAGACTCCTGGCTTACAGAGTAAGATATCTGCAAACTATACCAAATGAACAAATAAAAGCTTTGATTTTCTCTGTCAAAATCTTTCATTGTGAAATAGATATTTTGTAATGTACTCACACAAATATACATTAAGAAATTTGAAGAAAAAGTACCAGGAAAAGTGGGAGAATGTGTATTTAACAGTTAAAAATGCAAGAGCTTCTAGGGCCCTGATGGGCCCTAGACCCAGCCTGATATTGCCTTGCTTTGCTCACCCCACTCTGCTTTGCTACATCACCACAATCTCAGAAAAAATTCTGGGCCCCCACCTTGACCAAATCCAAGATCTGCTACTGCTCCTGACACCTTGACTTTTGGGTAATGCAATTACCAAACTTCCATCCACAAATGAGTTTTCCACGATAGGTGTTTCTGTCAGATTATCTGACAGATCTTTACACAGGGAAGAGCAAAAAAAGATTCATCAAAAATTTTCCCCAGTGGGGTTTGAACCCAGGACCTCCAGATCCTCAGGCCAATGTTCTACCAATTGAGCTAAGCAGGAATCTGTTGGGCAGGAGATTTCTGAAGTGAGCTCTGTTTGTTTCATGCACCACTTCACATGTTGGACTTTGTTCAGTTTTAGAATCAATAGAGCATGACTTTATAAAAAGGCCATGATAATTCAGGCTGGCAACTGAATGTTGACATAGCTCAGTTGGTAGAGTATTGGCCTCATGATCCTTAGGTCCTGGTTTCAAACTCTGCTGGGGACAAATTTTGACGAATATCTTTTTACTCTTCCCTATGTAAAGATCTGTCTGATAATCTGACAGAAATGCCTATCGTGAAAAACTCAAATGGCTCAGACCAAGGTGAAAACAACTGACATTTTATTTTACAGTAAAAATTTATTCTGCTCCAAATTTTGCGACATGTAGCTTAAAAGTTAGCCATTCTGCTAATAGAACCAAAGAGTCAATTCTAATGAACGAATTATTGAATTTTGAGTGCGGCAGTAGTATCAGAGGGGTGAAGTTAGTTCGCACACATTAGAAGATGAACAAAGTCGTTCGTAGAAATGTACAGAAAAAACTTCAACTGTTCTGAAAGTTAGCATGAAAATGACTATAACATTCAAGCAAGTCCATCTTAACTTGTGATATTTAAAGAAATTATTACAAAAAAGTGATGATATATTTTCAAGTTGAAGAACATTCGGTATACATTGTAGAATGTAAACAATGTACACAAAAGTTCTTCAACTTGAAAATAAGCATCACTTTTTTGTACAAAAATTACTTAAATATTGCAAGTTAAGATGATGAACCTGCTTGAATGTTATAGTCATCTTCATGCTAAATTTCTGTGTAGTTGAAGTTATACATGAAAATTTGTTTTTTTCTGCAGATGACTTCATTTACCTAAATGTGTACAAACTGGCGTCACCCCCACCCCTTGCGTATTGGGTCGGAAGGTGTGTCGCCACCTCAAATAGTAGCTTGAACTTCTCTGCATCTCGTTCTGTGGCTGCGAGCAATTCAGTGTCATTTTTTAGAAACTCATTGCATGCATTGTATTATATAAGTTCCCTTAATGCAGACCTGCTCCCACTTCAGTCCATTGCAAGTAAACCTTAGAGTGGCTACATGATTTGGAATGACATTCCGACATCTTTGAGGCTTGTTGATATCTTCTTTGTTGTAGACCAGGGTGGGATTTCCAGGCCAATCAACTCTGATCTCTTTATCAACTCTGAAGTGTGCCCCATAGTGGGCTGAAGTACCAACAGGGCTCAGTGAGCATGTACCACTTCACAAACTGGAACACAATGTAAGGTTCACATTTTGAACATTTACGGAACAACATGCAGAAGCTTTCAGGCTCATCGGTTTACACTTTTCTCATGCAGTACTACTGCCAACCAGTTCTACCCTCAAAATTAAAACACTAGAAGTGACTCTTGCAGGTTTTTACAACAGAACAGCTCTTTCGCTGTGTATTCCTAAATTTCCACAACATAATAATTTTTCTGCTGTCTACATCTTGGCCTGAGCCATTTAGGGTGGATATTTGATAACTACTTTAGATCGATGTTGATTGCTCTCATTGTTTTCACGCAACATTCAGTCAGCGTGTTTTGCTGGTTTTTTAACAGAGAGTGAGGTGCTGGAAATTTAATTTCACACCGAGATTCCATCAAGTATCTTATTCCATATATTGCACTTCCTTAATAATATTTGTATCCTACGAAAACATGGTTGTACTTTTATGCGTGCTTGAAAATATAATCTAGTTATGATATGTCTTCTCTTCAAGATAACGGTAATGAAATGTTAGAAATACTGATTTACTGCATTAATTCTGAAGAATCAAATTCGGGTATTTCACGATAGGCAAATCTGACTGATCAGTCAGATCTGACAGAAATAAAATGCAATTTTAAAGAATAATTACAATTTAGGATTTCCAATACTTGCTAGATTGGGGTACATTGTCAAATAGTTAGCACAAACAACAGCAAGGATAAAATTCCACTCACATATCTGTCATATCTGAGATTTGTCAGAAATGCGTATCCTGAAAAACTAGAGTAACTACTGAAATCAGATTAGCTTGCCTGACAATTATCTTGACTTTTGAAATTTATCAGCCCGTAGGAATTTTGAAAAAATTCAAATTCTTGTTTTTGATTGCATAGTTTGTAACAAAAGATTTGTTCCCTGTGTTTTCAAAATTATATAGATCTATTGTGTTCGAATGTTGATATTTACAAAAAAAAGTATTTTCAATTTCTCTGAACAAATACGGCTCGAAACAAAATCGGTTCTAAAGGATTGGTTTTGTATGCTGTTTCATGAAAAGAAATCTAGGATTATTCAAACTAAGATTTCAAATTTAGTTTATACTTTCTGATTGATTTTTCCGGCTTACAAGGGACTGCTAATTTTTGTATTTACTAGCTTGCTAATTTCTGATTCTTCTGCTGGCTGAGATACACACTATAAATACAAATGGGGACTGAAAAGAGGTTATTTTCCTCAATCCACAAATGTAAAATACAGCCAAAAATCATTTTAAAAAATTAGAAAGATCTCAACATTCCATTATCTTTAGATGTCAGGGGTTTTTAGGATTTTATTTTTTGTCCAAGAGAAATTATGTCAGATTGTCTGACCCTCGTGGAACAGATACATACAACAATGAGTGTGCGTGAGGATCAGAACCTTTTAGCTAAAAGTATGAAATTTCATTAAACATAAT
This sequence comes from Haplosyllis leylae, assembly GCA_038406175.1. Lineage (NCBI taxonomy): Eukaryota > Metazoa > Annelida > Polychaeta > Phyllodocida > Syllidae > Haplosyllis > Haplosyllis leylae. Next base: position 8,295 of record JBCAUG010021788.1, read on the forward strand.
ACTTATTATGTTACACTTAGAACATTTTTTTTTAATTACCACAACCTAAACAACAAAAATAAATCTATCAAAAAGCGTCACTGATTTCAATTTGATCGCCATATATCCTTGTCGTTCGTACTGTTACCATCTCAAATCTCAAAATTTAGGAGACTCACATACAAATATGATGGATAAAGTCAACAATGCCATTTTTCCTTTGAGGTAACATCAAATGCTCGTTCTGGCGTGCACTATGGTCATAGTATTAAAAGTCACGTATCACACCACAGTAATAATCCCCATCCAGCATGCACAAACATGTGGCTGCTTCTAAGTCATAATCAGGATTGTAATTTAGGATGACAGTTGCTGTCCCATTTACAACGGAAAACAGTATCAAATATTCTGTCGCTCTTCGGATGTTTGGAACAGCTTAGATGGGATTTTGCTAAAATTACGAAATAATCCTCTTACCGCTTACTTGACACATGAATCGCGAGAGACAGGAATAGATGCACAAACTTCCTGAACCGCAAAATAGTTTGCCCTTAATACAGTCAAATCTCGGAGAGATTGGGTAGATCAATAAGTAGGAACCTGGAAATGGACAGACGGAAAAGCTGCTAATATTTTTAGAGCTCCAAACTGATACAAATCCACTACGACTGTTGGACTTGAAACATTCTGAGCATGTAATTAATCTAAGTAACCGTGAAAATGTTTACATGAGCAATAGCGGATCCAGGATTTCCTAGACGGGGAGGGGGACACCAACCTATTGTTTGGGCAATTTTTCACGAAAACCTGATGCAAATGAAGAATTTTGGGCTGGGAGCGCACGTCCCAACGCCACCCCCGGGATTCGCCAATAATGAGGATATTTTTCAACGTCAAATGATGAAGACTTGGCTAACTCTAGTATGTTTCATTCCAACAGTGATTGCTAGAAGACTGGAATTACAATCCAAAAGATTTAGTTTGAATTTCAATTAGATTTACTCTGATAATAAATTACGTCCATACGTTGCTTTCGACACGAGAAAATAAGTCTTTTGAAAAGGATTTCACCTCAAAGTATTGATAACACATCATTCTATTTATAACTTGAAGAAACTGGAATTCTGATATATTATAACAATAACGCTCTCACCCCAAAGGTAGAATATATTATCGTGTGGCTCTTCATCAATACTGTAGTAGAACATGCAAAAAGGAAAAAAGGAAACGTATTCAGACGAAAAGCGAAGAGAAGTGGCAGGTTTATGACTGCTGAGCAGACATAAGTTCCTGACTCGGACAGGAAAATTCTGCATCAACAGTTTGTATTTCCTGTATCGAGGGAGACTGAAAATTATGGATCCACTTTAAAATGTCTGAGTATCTACATATAACAGTCACTTTATCCTGGACATTATCTTTTGATTGTTGCCTATTTGTCATTTGAGAAAATCGAGGTTTTTTATCCGACACAAAGCTTCTGAGCATTCGCTGATTAATTTGAAATATTACTTCATTTAGGTCTTGGGACCAGATTTGCGCTAAATCTGTATCTAATCGACAATGATTAAACACGTATTCAAATGATGATAGTAATTATGTTCATTAAATTTACTGATATGTGTCATTACGAACAGTCACCAACATCCATCGGATGCATCTGTACGTGGTTTGCTGTCGCTATAATTTTCCTTTTAGCCAATGCCACTAAATAACTGAAAGGTAATGGGAAATATCTTCCACCCTTCCTGGTGTGTCTGTCGGTTGAAACTATAAATTTTGAACCACTTGAACTGAGAACTTTATTTTTTGCACGCAGATGATATGTATTTACAATATCTAGGTCAGGTTTGAGTAGCAATGTGAAAGGGTCATGGTCAAATTAGCAAAAACTCATATGGTACATAATGTTTGCTTACATATATATGCACATATGTCATAGATCGTATTCAGATGGGGATACTGACCAAGGTGCCTGGCAAAATCTCACGACTTCATGATCATTAATAGGATATCTATAGCAAAAAATGGCACTTGAGTTTCTACACTATTTCAACTTTAATACTAATGTGTTAGCTAATATTTGGTAATCTAAATATTTAGCTATATTATTGCATCCAAAACCAGTATAGTTTATTGTGTGGTATTTGGCCAATGATTAAATATTCCACATAAAAGAATTGCTTACTGACCAGTAGTCCATATTGCACTACTGATCAGTAAACAAGTGGAAGCAAGTGAAATGTTGAATTATCAATTCAAGATTTCGACAGAATTGTTAGTTTTGAAATTTCTCTAGAGATGGAGTCTTTAAAATGTGCAAAGAGTCATTGATCTCCATGGAGATTGAGACATTTGACAGATTAAGGCCAGGTCTGAATAGTTT
>JBCAUG010021799.1:0-10658 GCA_038406175.1 Haplosyllis leylae
AAACAAGAGTATACAGCAAGTGCACAGTCTAGGCCTAGGGACGGAACATGTGGCAATCAACTATCCGATGTCTGTGGGTCACAGTGGGGTCCCTTGTTAACCGAACGAAGAAATGTCCTTCGGTAATTGCGTACTTGACTGACTCCCCCGCAAATCATTCAATCCAGTTTTAGAAATATCATTTTATAAAATGTGTATCAGTGGCCAGGAATTTCAAAAATATTCAGAAATAGTACAATAGGTTTAAATCGAACAATCATCTAAAATTGCTAATAATTACAAAGTACTAAGAATAACCGTATCAATTTTACATGCAATACAAACGTAATTACGTCGATCTACGCGAATAAAAGACGCAGTGGACAAAGTTAATTACAATTGTAATGAATATTGCATCCACGCTGTTTGTGACCTTTGTCCGCTTATTGTTAGCAGCACAAAGGCCATTTCTATCCACTGTCATTAGAGGCAAAATATCACATACATCATTATGGACACTTTTCTTATTATCCGTTGTAACGTTAGACGATGCGATTAATGAAGGGCGTGGTCGGGGACGTGAAACGTTTAGCATGAAGAGAAACTGATTATATTCTTGTATGTATCGTATTGTAGTGTCACAGTCTTTGCTGCCTCGTGTTTTGGGTGGAGCCGCCGTTTAGTGAATGCACGTGCTTTGTGCGGGAACCGAATAATAATCGTCACATGACGGAAACAAAAAACGAGTACACGCTGCGGGTGGTGGTGGCGGCGACAGGAAGTACGAAGTAGTGAAACTGAAGGTTTTTTTTTTCTTTTGAGAGGGGGAGAGGTAGAAAACTTTGTTACGTATGATTGTTGCTTTTTTATTTTATTATCATACAATTCCAGTATCTGTGACAATTCTGCCTAGTGTCCAATTCCTGCCATGGGAATAATTCTACTGCAAAAGTCTTGACAACGGATGATCTGATATTAACTTAAGCAAATTAGACCTGGCAATTGAATCCTCTATGAATCCACTACTTAGTTGTAATGACGAAAGAGACTCAGAAATTTGCATTCAATTGTGGATTAATCAATTTCACTTGCAAAATGCATTGAAGTCTATTAGGAACCACTTGCCCGGGGCAAACACAATGGAACCACAGCGTAAAGCCATATTCAACGCTGACTGATCCCGATTATAATTTTGTGAAAATCTTGCTTGTTTGTAACCACGAAAGGTAATGGCCGACGACCATAAATCCTGAACTCACGAACCATTGATATTATTAATTAATGGCAGCCTGCCTATTCCAATCTTGCTGAATAAATATAACCCTGATTATATTATATTATTGCAACTGTGTTGGCTCGCACCGCACTGTGTAGGAGATTGTGTATAATTGGTATCAGTGGATTGTGTACACACTGCCACTGTGCAGGCAATTCCCATGTGAACACTACTGTATTAATATTTAAACTGACCAAATAGAGCGAGTTGTTGCCTGAGATAATCAGTTTAGATTAAGGCAATCATTGGGATATTGAATTATTGATCCATGAGATCAGATCTGGAATGTAATGTCAGTGCAGTCAGAGTAGTGCAATATTAACCCTTTCATTACATCTCACTCTTTCAAGTGTAATGTCGAACAATAATAAGCTCAACTGAGCCCAGAAGCAGTGGTAGTTGCCACAGATTACCATCATATCCTAAAAATGATTTGTGTCCACAAATAGCATAGTAAGACTTCCTTTGCTTTCCATAAGATGCTTGTAATAGATGAAGATAGATTGTGTATTCATGTTACATAGCTTTGATATGTGATCAAACCCTTTTAACATGTCAAGCAGAAATCCATCTTGCTCAACTCTTAAGCAGTGATGTCTCATACAATAAATTAATTATGAACATTATGTTTTCTGTGAGACTAATAATCTTTGTAAATTGGCCCAAGATTTTCATCCTAAATCCTGGAGAAGCATAGTGACAAATGTGTTTAAATATTGATGGCAGTGTGCTGTGAATAGCTTTGTAGACAGAATGAGGGGAGAAAAAGCTGCTTTGATTTACAGCTGAAGCTTCTAACATCTAAATGCCTGGTGGAATTCACATTGCTATATACCATACATAGAAACTGCTGGCTGAATTCACCATTGAGATTTAATGTACCATTGTGATATATGGTGAACAGCCTACTGGTGGGATATGTTCAGATATATGATGCACATTGGGGCTTCAATATTTTCTTTTGATGTCCTGCATCCATTGTGGGTTGTTTCAGACAATATCAGAAACCTACTGGGACAGTGATGTAGTCTGTAATTGTGGAAAAAAGCAATGTTAAATGCACATGTTTGTTCGATGCCCTTTTTCTCTATTGTATCTGTGGCATTCTAGTAGTGCTGCTTTGTTACAGTGTCACTTAATTTCTACGACTCACCAAATGATGCTGCATAGGTTATTTCATGGTCGATAGGTAGCTTGTGGATGACAATAGTTTTAAGATATATGTGGCTTGTTCCTGTAACTAGATTATGCGGTTGGGGTCAGCTGAGGGGGGACTTTTGCATAATCAAATTACAGCATGTAATAGATAAAATATTGTTGTGTCGATAATACTGTCACTAATGCCACAGTATCACGTTGCAGGTTAGTTACCTTTGTGGTTGTTTATGTGTAGAAGGGCTCCATAAGACCCATAGGTTGTAGGTTACTGCTTTGTTAACATTTCTGGTCTTCATGCAATTCTCTCATATTTGTAAGACATGTATGGCCTGACAGGAAAAGTATATCCTCAATTGGTACAGGACATTCCATGAGCTGTCTCTGTCAATTATTTTAAGTGTTCCTTTATGGGCTGCAGAGAGGAAAGGTTTTATGTACTTTGTCTCTACTAAAGCTTTGGCAGTAGATTGAAAGTGTTCATTGGCATGCCAATACAAATAGCAAAGAAGTGGCCAGCCTCTCATTTTGTTTTCCAGTTGTGTAATATAAGTATTGTGTTATGAAAAGCAACATTGGTCTAATGGGACATTATTTAAGGAGGCAGAATTTTTAAAGCGTCCACCAAGACAGATATGGCATCAGGTAATCTGATCAGTGCTAGGTTACAGCATGTAACTTAAAACTTGATCAATGAAGCTATATTACTTGTGTGCATTTATAAAGAAGCATCTTTTTGTGCTATATTTTTACATCAGGCAATGATTGATCTAAATGTCTTATATTAGTTACCGTTTAGTCGTCATATTATATTTACAAATCAGATGTAATGGAAATAATCAGTGCAAAACCATTATTAGTCGCATGGAAAAAATACAAAAACAGGAAATTAATATATTTGCTGAGGGGTTTTGGTAGTAATTAGATAATACACATTTAGCAGGCATTACACGAGACGATGGGAATATATTGATTAGTTCAAAGGAATCACTGAACGTGGCAAAGAATATCTATACGGAATCTGCGTTCAATGCCTGGAAAATTAAACATTGATCAGTGAAAAAAAAGTGAATGTGTAGTCACACTTATTGAACTCCCAGTGCAAATAAGCCATAAAATGTAACCAATTAAGACATATTTTGATTATAACATTTTTACATTTATCAAAGGACCAAAAGGCAAATTATCTCTGGCTTTTCTATCATTGTGGTTAAGAATTGGTTTCTTTTTATCTCTGAATGTTGCATGCTGAGCAGAAATATGAAACTGAGTGTCTCTTGAACTGAGGCTGATAATGATAACCTCGGGTACAAGACAGGATTATGGTGTCTTGTACAAGAAGATAAATTGCTCCTTGAAGCCTTTAAGAATCAAGCTGTATTGAAAAGTGAGCAGCAGCTTTATGGTGCAGACAGAGTGAAAAGCACTGGAGGAGCTGTGTGTGTGAAGCAGTGGATGACATGATCAATGGAGACTCAATGTCAAACATCAACAATATCTTTATTCCCAACAGTGTTACATCTCCCTACAATCATGCAATCCAAGAAAAGCCACAAAGTAACAAGATAAAGATATTTTGCCAAAAGGAACTGCAGCCATTTGAATCAAATTTGTGAGTTCCAAGTAAAATGTGAAGTAAACTGTGGTTCTCTCAAATATTTTTTATTATTTTATTTTGGAATGTATTTTATGTTAGGCAATTGTGGTTTTAAGAACAGCTGTGTAAGATAATCTCATGAACATTTATTTACCTTTTAAATCACTGAAAAAGCCTGAATTATTGCCTAGATATTAAATCAAACTTGAAACAACCTCAATTAAAGCACCAAAAAGCCTGAATTATTGTGACAGGTTTCCATCTGTCACAGTACATGGATTGTGTGCAGTAATTAATCATCTGGAGTGAGGATTTGGCAGATGCTTCAGAGATGGATTGATTTTCACTTGTCTTTCTGAAGGCTACAGATGCAAAGTATCTGACAAATATGCAATTACACAACGTAATTCCTGCTCATCACGCGAATCAGTTCCTTTGCTCTTTGTTAATGACATAAATGAACAATTTGTTCTGCTCTCAAAGGATCAGCATTGGAATATCAACCATATTGTTAATATCAAGAGCTGGTTCTTCAGTGCTTATTCCCTTGTTATCTTGACACATATTCAACATTAAAATTAAATTTTATTCGTGAGACTTCACTGCTTCCTCTTCTCGAGCCTGCTTCACAAGCCTGTCCCAAGGTCGATTTTCCAATTTTGTTGTGTTCAAAGACACCTAACTAATATCTATTGTCTTTGCTATCTTGAGAATCTGGTCCTAGCAGCATATTTAATTCTGGAAAAGGCACTTGCTTTGCCCGTCAGATACTTCTTTTTGATTCTTTTGGAAACATAAGCAAGAATTGTTCCTCGACGATCTGCTGTTAATTTCCTAATGTCAGGTAGTGTGGTGTGGAAATACCTTTTAACAACTGCCTCTGGCCAAAGCTTGCTTCAGACAAAGCGATTCGAAACGAATGCAAAGACATTGGACTTGAAAATCATTTTTAAAACGATAAAGATCAAACCATCAATTGGTTTTTACCGACCGCGTACCCGGGCAGGATGGAGTACCCCCTCCCGTACAGTTCATCTTCAGTGCTACACCTATCCCACATCATGACTGCCAGATTGCCGCATTGTGTCGGTGTGAACACATCAGAAATGTTACAAATGCACGAGGTGTCCGAAGGTGTTGATTGCTTTCTCTTGAGAATTCATATCACAGGCTCTGGATAAAAGGAGACGGAGAAAATGAAGGAATAGCTAATGTATATCTCACTCTGACGAATAACGGATATTGCCATGACAAGGATATCGCTTCTAAAATGTACCTCTGATGCGGCAAAATTTCCTGAATGTGCACACTGTATTCATCGCCAAACATTTTTGTAACTGTCATTTTAGCGATATTTTTCAATCACTCATCATACCATACGTCATTTACGAATGAACTGTTTTTCAAAAATTCTAGAATTTTGATTCTTTTGGCAAAAAAAAATCTAATCTAAATCCATTTTGTTATTGGTACAGTTCCTGCGATAACCACATTTTGACATTATAGCTTAAGGTGTGACGATTATCCCACTCGCCCCATCCTAAGCGCCCCCCCCCCCATCCTCCCCGTAAAATGGTTGCAGACTGGTTCCATGCGGGGAAATTCCAAACGAGATGGAGAGAATGTGAATTTGCTCACATGAAGAATTGTTTTGGTTTGTGTGGCCCATGATTGAATAACGAAAGGTTTTCATTTCCTGTTAAGGGCCGTACATTGTCTCTCTCTCGGTGTGTTGAAATGAATTCACCTAATGCAGTGAATATCAGCTTTAATCAGGTGGTATCTATGATAGAGACTGACTGGATATGGCTCTGGGAGAACATAGACTGCACAACATCCTGGCCCAGATGATTGTGAGGAGACCATCTGACATAACCCGTTTCATTTACGAGTAGGACGTAGACGTTACAGGTATGGTTCACACATTTCTGTATCGCAGTTTAGCACAGCTGCTGGCTAAACAACTGTGCCAGTGCAGAATTCCGTGAGATGTATATATCAGTGTTTGGATCTGGTACATATTAATTTTGAAGCGAACTATTTCTCACAATTTTGGTGTGATGGTGTGATCCTTTAAAATGTGATTTTCAGTAGCGCCATCATAATGGCTGCATTGGACCAGGGCCGGGACTGGGAACAATAGGTTACTATATATGATGCTGTGTTGTTCATACTGCACCAGGACTGGGACAGAAAAAATCTGCCAATGGGTTTCCTGCCCATTTTTCCGGACCTGAAATGCATCATGGCAATTAGTTGTAATGGTCCCAGTCCCTGTGCAATGTGAACTATGCTCCCTGGTCTCTGTCCCAGTTCCGTGCAGTAGTAGGCACACTAGCACATACGCTTTGCAAACATAATTACAGAAGGGAAGCCTAGAAGTAGTCTGTCGCACCTGCGAAATCCAATAGAAAAGAGAGGTGAACAAACTCAAAACCCAAGGTTTTACGAATTAGACTACAAAAGAGAACTCGCATAAAATAACACTGCATAATAACTCTGAAGGAAATCTGCTAGTAATGTACCGAAATAAGTCTATTCGTAAAGCCCTTTGATGTTAAAACACAATAATTGCGGGAGTCTTCGTCTACAGAAGTATGAAAATAGTACTCGCATTTGTACTATTAGATCTGGTGTAATTTCGGGGAATGGCTCCTTTGTAACAGGTGATGCTAGTGTATTTGTGGCACCTTGGGAGCTCTGTTTGATTCAATACGGGTTTATTCATACCTATTGTTGAGCTGATACCAACACAGGTATAAACTGTACCTGTTGTAACCTCATGACGGTTTTCAGTGGTGTTTTACAACTGGAACCTTCCTGGCAGAGAGAACTCACCCAGACTTAGCATTTGCTTCATTGTCCAAATTGTCCAAATCATTATGGTCCTTTTTGGGGGAGTATGACAGTATGTTGTGATTTGATATTTGATGTACTGCAGAGAAAGAGAAAAACGTGGAAGTAAACCATGACAGTAATGACAGACTTGCGCTACTGGCAGATATTGAGTCCCATGTGTAAATCTTATCTTTTCCTAATGATAAACGAAGCTTTTAAAAATCGAATTTATTGAAAAGTGAGCAACAGCTTTCTAGTACAGACAAAGGTATTGAAGGAACTGTGTTTGTGAATGCATCAGTAGGTTACATGATCAATGGAGACTCATTCGGGTTTTTTCAAAATAAATTTTAGACCAATTGGACCAATTTATCTGATGGTCATTTCTGCTTCTATGGTTAGGTCACTATTAGATTTTATAGTATGATAGTTAGGTTACTCATTTATGGGCAATTGTCTATTAATGCCATCCAACTTTTCAGACATACTGCAATATAATTTATTGTGATGTCCAAATTGATAGTCAGGGCAATTTGATAGTTAACGTCAGACCATCAGTGAGGCAACTATTAAATTGTTTAGATCAATTGGTCCAATTGGTCTAAAATGTATTTTGAAAAAAACCAATTGTCAAGCATCAACAATATCTCTATTTCCAACAGTGTTGCATCTCCCTACAATCATGCAATCCAAGAAAGGCCATGGCAGCATTTATAGATACAACTGTAACCGAATTGGTGATGAAGTAGGACTTTTCCTTCTTTTGTACATGTGACGTGAATGCAATTTATTTTTCTTTATCTTTAAAATATTGTCAGTCCCAGGGTTTTAGTGCACTTTTCCAGTACTCCCTTGGTTAAGTGCAATCTTTAGATTGAATGTGTTGAAAAACACGAAATGAGCACAGCTTGCCTTTTTATCAATACCACCAAGACAAAGTCAATGAGCCCACTGTGGAAAGTTTGCATTTTATGATGCAGCCTGACAAAGGATACATTTTTGGAAGGCTGAACCTCTTGTTAGCAGATGCTTGATTTTGACTTTGCTTTCTGCAGTTAACAAAAGGGCGAGTCAAGCTTCCTCATGGAAACTGTGTGATAAATGTGTAGTTACATAATGGCATTGTGGTTTATCATGCAAATGCATTCCTACCTAGATCTACCAGTTACCATTCATATTCAGCCTCTTGTTTGCCTATGATCTTCAATGCTGGTTCAAACAGGTTTGTAATTCAGTTTAGATGCCATACATTTGTATTAATGCTTGTAGTTATTCACAGAAATGCAATTTGTAACAATGTGTCCCCAGGAACTAGTCTGGGTGGGAAGAGTCAATATAACTACAAGAAGCCAATAGCATACTAATGAAGATCTATGCTGGAAATGGTCCTTTAATACCCTAGAGAGCTGCATATTGCCACACTTGCAATTGCAGAAGCTGTCCTGTGTAATGATTGTTTTCTCTCAAGAATTCTCATCACACACTGGACAAAGGGGCCAAGGCCTAGAGAGGAAATGAAAGGAAAAGTAATTATTTGAGTGGAAGGGTAAGGCTTATGGGCAAGAGATGAAGGTGTCGGGTTCACTTTTATCCTGCTGTAATATCCATGTTGAAATTCCACCACCTGGTAAAAGAGGAAACAAATGTCCCAAATTAGTATCATCAGATCTGCGCTCATGACAGACTACAACTAAATAAATAGCACATTTTTACCGACCCCGCACGTAGTAATGTTTTCCTAGGTATTTGTCCGTCCACAAGGGAGTGGTGCCCCCCCCCTCCCGGCCAGATAGGTAGGTGACCCCCACCACCATCCCAGAAGGACCAGTGGAAGGATCAGTTAGGAAGGAAACCCACCCCCCCCCCGGCCAGATAGGTAGGTGACCCCACCCCCATCCCAGAAGGACCAGTGGAAGCATCAGTCGGGAAGGAAACCCGGCCCCCTCCCGACCAGATAGGTAGGTGACCCCACCCCTATCCCAGAAGGACCAGTGGAAGGATCAGTTGGGAAGGAAACTTGCCCCCCCGGCCATATAGGTAGGTGACCCCACCCCCATCCCAGAAGGACCAGTGGAAGGATCAGTCGGGAAGGAAACCTGCCCCTTCTATCAGTCGGTTACTTTGTCCACAAATCTGTTGGTGGTTTATAGGTAGGTGACCCCACCCCCATCCCAGAAGGACCAGTGGAAGGAACAGTCGGAAAGGAGGCCTTGCCTCCATCCCCCACTAGGACTGGTCTTGCATAATCAGCAAGTCTGGAATGATCCAGAAAGAACAAGAAGTCCCCATGGTCGGTATTGCTTCGTTGTGTTAACGGGAGGTTACCCTGTTTTGAGCAATAAATAGCCGTTGTCTCTTCACTGCATTACATTTGTTGATGCAGTCTACATTTCCATAATATATTAGTTTCCAATTCCATTAATTCATTTCTCTTGCTCATATTGTCTCTTTCTTCTTGCAAATTAAAAAAGACCACCAGTTCACATAAACAACTGAATAAGGAACATTTTTATTTTGTGGGCTAGTATTTACTCCTACGTTTTAAAATACTTTGTATGTTTGTAAAAATCACACTTGTTTTGATATCATTCACATTTACACTTGACAAGACATCAAAATTCATCAAGATATTTTTTTTTTCTGACGGCGATGGAAATTAGACCATGTGTAGTTCTTCTTGCAGGGCTGATATAGAAGAAACCCTGTCAAAGGTGTTGGTCCACATATCTCACAGCTCACAGTTTGAATGACTTGAATGACTTCAATTACTGGAGAAGAGCATAGCCTCTCTGGGTTCTTCAATGAATTCACCTAATACAGTGAATGCCAGCTTCAATCAAGTGGTATCTATGATAGAGACTGACTGGATGTGGCTCTGGGAGAACATAGACTGCACAACATCCTGGCCCAGAGGATTGTAAGGAGACCATCTGACATAACCTCAAGAATATAAATCTCCTTTATTTTAGGTCCATGGGGGGAATGAGTGGAGAAAGATGCCCATGCTATGTGTAATAAGAGCTTATTTGTAGGTTTATAGCTCACTGTGGCTGGTATATGTAGTCCCAAGTATACTCCTGGCTATAAACGTTGAATGAAAACAAGATGGACCCTCATAACAAGGAGTCCGACAATATTTCCACTCAGTCATATGATTTGACATTTTCTTTGAATTTCCTAGTTCTATCAAAGTTTTTCGACATTCACAAAAGGTATTTTATGGACTCAATTGTCAGTAGATTATCTTTTGTGTGTAATTCTGAAAACCTCTTAATAATGGAATAAGAAAAGGTCTAATGTTACCTATTGAAGCACATTTAATCTCCAGACATTGGTCTACATAGCTTGAGGCAAGGTTTCTTACACTGGTTGATAGGAAAGAAAAGAAAAGCTATGAAACTTAGAACAGCAGGCAGACTAAGGGTCTATTCACACCGAGCGGCAGCGTCAGCGGCAGCGAGGATCCTATTGATTTTTACTGGTCTCATACACACTGAGCGGCAGTGGCATCGCTAGCGGCAAAACATCAAATGGGGTCTGGACCGATTTTTGGAACGATGCCGCTGCCATTGTACTGGGTTTCTTTGGATTTCAGCTGCATTTCTGATGTGTTTTGCTATTTGTAAATGTCGTCTGCAGTCAATAAAACATCAAAATAATGCCGCCAATTCGTAATCGTCTTGTTCCACGTAGATTTTCACTGTACCAACGAAGAGTTATTGGAGTATGCTTACTTTTGATGCTAAATTCATTAAATAGAGAGTACTGGGTACATCCATTCAATGAGGATGTACACTCAAAGGGCGAGTTTTT
>JBCAUG010021810.1:0-10658 GCA_038406175.1 Haplosyllis leylae
CGGGACAAATCTTTTGATAGGTCGGCTACGCAGCGGGCGGTATGCCTCTTGCGTTCACGCAGGAGGACTTTCTTGTTTTCAACTAGGTTTGTTCAATGGGGTGTCATTCCCTGTACAATTCGTGGAACACATCAATCCTCACGGCTCTGACTCCAGTGTCCTATATCCAGGTAATTACGCGATTGATCTCGTTCTATGTGCAATTATCCCCACATGTCCCGCGGTGTGTCTTACATCGAGGCCACATCGAGGTGATATCCAGCAATTGATTGCCATGGAGATTTAAAACTTTCTCGAACTGATGTCCGTCAACAGATAGAATGTGACTGCTCAATGAAGGACATTAGCTTTAAGGCACATCTGCTTCCAACGAGAAATCGTTCGGAGTAAGAAGCAACTGTTCAATACAAGATATATGATCGAAAATCCATTTTCTAAGTAGATTTCATTGATCATCTTTTAATGATCGCCTCTCACAGCTTGTAACTTTAGTGAATAAGTTTGTCAATGTTTTCTCATACCACGTATAGTTTTGTGTTGAGGACATTGATCCGTCTGTACTTGTCAGACATTTTGTTCAAGGGCATATTTAATTGTGATGTTAATGATCTTGGATTGCTTCCATGACGTGATTTGACATTGTCTGAAGACAAGGGAAGACCTTGGCGTGCTGAGGAGACTTTAGACTTCAAGGTTTCAAGGCAGGGATAGTTTAACACACAAAGAACACATCTGCGCCTTCACTTAGATATTCTGCACATGCGCATGAGAGAGTTACAGCAAGAGTAATTAAGGTTTTTATCACCTTAAACTGAAATTGTCTCCATTGTTTTTTACACACTCGAACTTTTGAGCACCTTTTTCAATACAAATTAAGAGCACTATGAAACAGATGCGTCCAGTGGGCCCTGGATCCAATCCAAAATGAATCTTTGGGTCCAACTTTTCACTTTTTCGAAAAATCATTTTGCCTCACACCAGCATTTCCATGTGTTATTCTTTCCCTTTTACATCTAAATCTTCAAGAAAGATGTCATCAGAATATTAAATATAGTAATAAGTTCATCTGGTGCATCTGCAGTGGCTCCATCTACAGTCGCTCCATCTGTTTAACGTACTGGATTTTTTTGGTGTAGCAGATCAGAGACCTCATTATTTCATAATTTGGTTTTGTTGATCATACTTCCCTTCTGATGTTTCCTCGAGCTCAACACCTGTATTCACCCAATTGACTTGGTTTACTTAATTGAGACAATCAGCTCAATTAGCGTAATTTACTCAATTAGTACAAATGAACAATGTGTGTACTTTACACCCAATAGTCCCACAGTAAGTTGGTGTAATCATTAGAAAACTATCAATAGAAACGAAACTACAATTAGTCTTTGAAAAATACCCGTGTCGAAAAGGATTACTTTGAACAAAATACAATTTAAATTGGATCAATTAGAATCAAAAAGAAACCAGAGATAGTTTGTCGTAATTCGTCTGGCTTTGTATCTGAATGCACAGAGCAGTGGACTCAAGACCAGGTCCCGAGATGAAAATATTGTGGCTACGCGAGATTAGACTAATTAGACAAATATAAACGGCTAGAAGCTGGATTATATTTCACACCCAGGCAACCACTACTCACCAGTGATTCTAATCAAATAGGGGAATGAGATTAAATTAACTTTTTTCTCTGTTTCATTTTGATAAACAAATTGACTTTCCATCGAGATTACTTGAGATTAGATTAAAACATGTTTGATCTGTTATCTTTCTGGAAGTTCCGTGCGCAATTTGACAGGTTAATTTCACAATTGTTTTCATATGTGTTTGGTTTTTTAATTTGGAGAAGGAAGTACTTTTCTATGACAATAAGCATGTTTCTGTAATGATTTTTATTCAGGCCCGTAGACGTCGGTGTGTCCGCACGCTGTGACTTTTGTCAATACGTTGGACTAAGTATTCACCATCGCGTTTTGTTGTGATTGCTTTGTTTCAGCAGAAGTTCCTTTCACAATACAACAAGAAAATCCTCCTGCGTGACCGTACGAGGCATACCGCCCGCTGTGTAGCAAGTGCACATCCTGATGTTCTGTCCGGGGGAGGGGGTGTACCCCAACCTGACCTGGCCAGAAGGTTACCCCAAACCCCTCCCCCTGTCCTGACTGGCTGGGGGTACCCCAACCTGACATCACTGGGTCAGGGGGTACCCAAACCTGACTTGGCCCCTGGGAAAGGACATGGGACCAGTGGAAGTATTACGGGATGGAGATGGGGTACCCCCCCCATCGGCTGTAAACAGACAGACGCCTGTGAAAAGAGCATCTTCCTGTCGTACTACGTACGCAGGTGGTAAAAACACAACGTGAGGAGACGAATAGACAGATCCACAATAGCACAGTCGTGTCAGCTTACCTCAACATATCGCTGCCCGTCTCTTAGCTACCTCGTCGCGATGCAGTCACAACATGGGAGCAAACAGCAGCTCCGACTTCAAGTAAACTGTAATATGCACCCGTAGCTAAGGCGAGAGCTGAGAAAGTCAAGTTTGGATTAAGCTGGATGATCATGATCACATTGGGATAAAAATTGCCAGAATAAAATCTGGGTTATCATGTTATCATGGTTAGAATAAAGGGTGTAGGATGATCATTGTAAGTCATCACGCAAAGATCTGGGGTGTAGGATGATCATTGTAAGTCATCACGCAAAGATCTGGGGTGTAGGATGATCATTGTAAGTCATCATACAAAGATCTGGGGTTGTAGGATGATCATTGTAAGTCATCATACAAATATCTGGGGTTGTAGGATGATCATTGTAAGTCATCATACAAAGATCTGGGGTTGTAGGATGATCATTGTAAGTCATCATACAAAGATTTGGGGTTGTAGGATGATCATTGTAAGTCATCATACAAAGATCTGGGGTTTAGGATGAGCATTGTAAGTCATCACGCAAAGATCTGGGGTTGTAGCATGATCATTGTAAGTCATCACGCAAAGATCTGGGGTTGTAGCATGATCATTGTAAGTCATCATACAAAGATCTGGGGTTGTAGGATGATCATTGTAAGTCATCACTCAAAGATCTGGGGTTGTAGGATGATCATTGTAAGTCATCACACAAAGATCTGGGGTTGTAGCATGATCATTGTAAGTCATCATACAAAGATGTGGAGTATCTAGTTTCATTGTAAGCTTGATATCTGGAATTGGCAAGTTGACCAGTGCAGTTTAAGATATAGAGTTTGCAGGGTTACATCACAAAGATAAGGTCTGGAATGGATAGGGTGAAGATTGCAAAAATAACATCTCGAATTGGTAGGGTGAATATTGCAAAGATAAGATCTGAAATTGATAGTGTCAGTGTAAATTGTTGAATTGCTCGGGTAACCAGTGTCAGTTTACGATGTGGAATGCGTAGGGTGATCAGTGTCAGTAGGAAATATGAAATAAGATGGTTATTACTGCGTACATAAGATGAACAATTGGCAGGGTTACCACTGTCAGTATAAACTGTGGAACCGACAGGGTGATGCACATTTGAGATAAGCTTGCGGGCTAAAGATGATCTCTTTCTACCGCGATTCTCATTCAAAAACAAATGGAGAGATTTATTTTCTCTCAATTCAAATATTTTTGCTGTCTGTCTTCTCCGTATCGATTCTTCTATTTCGGTCTTTCATCAGATATGATGGGATCTGTATTTAATTTTCGTCTGATGGTTTATTGTAATACACAAAATTTTATATTCACAGACTGTTACAGTGGTTTGATTGCTACAGTTCAAGACTATAGGTCGCTCACTTGGTAAGTGTCGCCTTATTCAGGTAGTGGTACCACCTCTGAAACCATTGGAACAGTACTAAGATTTATATACCAAAGACACCAGTGGCACCACCTGCCTCTGAAACCATTGGAACATTACCAAGATTTATGTACCAAAGACACCAGTGGCACCACCTGCCTCTAAAACCACTGGAACAGTACTAAGATTTATATACCAAAGGCACCAGTGGCACCACCTGCCTCTGAAAATACTTGAGCAGAACCAAGGTTTATATACCACACCTCTTAAACCACTGGAGGAGTAAAAATCTTTAGATAAAATGCCACCTGATTGTAAAACCATTGGAGCAGTACCAAGATTTATATACCAAACATACCAGTGGCTCCACCTGCCTCTGAAGCCACTGGAGCAGTAAATTTTTAGATAACATGGCACCTGTGGTGCCACCTGCCTGTGAAACCACTTTTTAGACGACATGATACACGTGGTGCGGACAGACATGTGGACAAACAAAAAAAGAATAATGAAACTGCAGTCGCGGATTAAATGTTTGAACTTGGAACTTGAAGCCAGACGTTTCGTTGAATCCTTCATGTTAGTCCAGTCAACTCGAGAAGCCCAGTCATTGTTTCCCAAAGCCACGTCAGTCCATATCACTTACAAAAATCTCTCACCATCAATTCGGGATAGACCTTTCTCAAATCTCTACCACATCAGTCTGTACAATATCACTTACAAAACTCTCTCACCGTCAACTCAGGATAGACCTTTCTCAAATTTATACCACATCAGTCCGTGCCAAAAGTACAGATCTTTTTGATGGAGGAAAAGAACGAGAGTCAAAACACTGGTCGCTCGTTTCTTACAGGCTGCTGTTTTAACAAAATATTTAACACGTGACCAGTTGACTAGTCTGTGGTTTCAGTGTTCGTGGTGTTTGAGAAAAGTCTAACGGTTCGTGGTGTTTGAGAAAAGTCTAACGGTTCGTGGTGTTTGAGAAAAGCCTAACGGTTTCGTGGTGTTTGAGAAAAGTCTAACGGTTTCGTGGTGTTGAGAAAAGTCTAACAGTTCGTGGTGTTTGAGAAAAGTCTAACGGTTTCGTGATGGGATGACGAAGCGAAATCTTCCATCGTTTAACATTAAAAAAAAACGTTCTCGATTCCAAATTTCGTGACGCGGATATTTGCTCCTTTAATTGTGCGACTATCTCTTTCTATTTTACAGATCACAAATTGAACATATTTTATCAAATGTAATTGTAAATAAACATAACAAGAGACACGAAGGAAACTAGTGGATAGAATTTCATATATTGGAGATAAAGTTCTTGTGATATTTAACAGTGAATTGAGACACGGATGGTTTACACTGAAGGCGATGCAGGTAATGTGAAACACTTTTCGTTCTGCATTATTATCGCGATTTGACTTTTATCTGGAATTAACTTTCAGAGCAGCCTTTTCAACAGATATCAAAAATGTTACAGCAGGTAAGCCATCTAGAGTGAAAAATATATTGTCAGTTTCTGAAAAATCATACACCAGTTAAAAGTTGCTGAGAAATCAAAAAACTGAAATTTAGTGTTTGGTTGGGGCATTGGGTTTGTGCCAGAAATTGTCTGAAGCATCTGAAGGATCTCAAAAACACTAAACCTTGTCCAAGAAAGGTGTGGTGTTATGGACTATGACCCTGGTATTATTAAAAACTGTAAATTGTTTGAAACATCTAAAGAACTTGAAACTTTACCTCTAAATGTTCTTTTCCAAAATGTTTGCGATGTAGTCAGAGCTTGGCCAGGGATATCATATGATTAACTTAGTTTATTTGTGGTGGTTGACTATGGACTCTCCTCAAACCATGACTGCTGACTGCAAAGTGTGTTTCTTTTCTCACAAGTTGCTGCTACAGCTCAGCAGCTCACACAATTGAAAAGATACTTTTGGCTCTTGCCTAAATAATCAGCATTATGTGTGGAATTTTGGAAATGCATAAAATAAAACCTAAAATGTTTAGTCACAACATACTTTTTCTAAAATATGTTGCATAATGTCTGAGTAAAATTTTCTACCTTTGTTTTCATCCATGACAATTTCTGTGCAAAAATGTCTCATGTATCTTCAAGTATTGTAGCACTCTGTGTTTAGAGAGACACCAGTCACACATCCAACCACCATCAGCCCACTCAGTTGAATATGTGATGTCAATGATGTTGGTTCTTCATGCCTTACCTATCTGTGTCCCTTCCTACCAATCGTATGCAGCCATACAAATTGCTAGTTCTTAGCCTTATCACTGTTAACTAAACATGTTCACATAACAGTTGATAACACAGAGTCCACCTGCCAATCATGATTATTATTGATGTACTACAGACACTTATTGTAGGACGTTATTGGAACGGTATCGATTGGCTTTAGGTAGGCCTATTTTATCGACTGTTCTATTTGTAACGCGAGACAAATTCAAAACATCTGTCCCATAACCAAGTCACATTATCACTGAATCTCAGCACCTCCAGCTGAAGCGAGACCTCTCTCACGCTTCCTTACCCTTTTTACCATGTTAACACTTCTCCAGGCCTTGGGGGGGGGGGACTACAAAGGATCCACCCACCTTCTATAATCAGTGGTGAATCCCGGATTCCACGACAGAAGCACATTCTATTCCCATGAGGCACTAACGGCATGTTCGTTCCCTTGCTGCTCAATGCAGCCGAGGAATTAAGTCCAGTCGGGAGAGGGCGCTAAAGGAGTAAGTACACGTGACAAAACAACAAAATGTGTCTTGTACTAACTGTGGTATTGTCCCTTCCCTTTTATGGTCCCACCCTACCACCACTAGTCACCTGCAACAGTATACTGTTCACAAGGTGATACCAGTCTGTGATACTCATGGAAGACCTTGTGCAACTAAAATGGCAACTGGTTCGTGATAAAATTAAAAACTTCCATCTTCGTGACAGATCAAAATTCATTTTGCATTCAGGAAAAAATTCTCTAAGTATCAAGTTTAATATCTCATAAAAATTTTAAATCTAAATTTTTGTAAGCAAAATTAGTTTAAAGGTGAACAAGGTAACTTGTTTCAATCTTAATATCATGATTACAGAACATTTCATTAGTCTTTGTTTAAACCAGTTGAATATTATTCCTCCACATCATTAAAATTCCTTTCTCTCTTTAAAGTCAAACAATTCTTTAATGGTCTTCATGGTTTAAAACCCTGACTACTGGTCATACTTCTCAAATGGTGACTGATTTTAACCCTCATTTCTATCACAAAATTCAATCACTCTGTCCATATTGTACACTTTACAATCATTTCTAGGTGCAGAATACTTTATGCTCACAAACTATATTGCTTTCATTTCTTTGAATATTGAACATCAGTTTCATGTTCATATTTGTACCTGCTGTTTTAAGATTATTTCCTGACTAACATAGACATACCTTTCAAGTAGTACTCTCATTGTCTTTTGTGAGACCAATTGGAGCCTGTAGATGTGAAAAAAGTATTCTCTGCATTTGTGACAATGGATGGACTTTCACCAGTCTTTGTGTATGATACAGGCTATCTCCTTTCATGGCCTAGACCCAGTTCTAGAACACTCCTAACATAACCACCTTAAATAGTTGTTATGAAAGGAAAAACTCCAACACGCTTTCTTGGCTTTCCAGAATGCCTAATGATTTCTTTATCTCAATTTGGAGCCATTGTCTTCTGTTCTGTGCAACAGTATCTGAGCTTTTTGTAGGGACTGTCTGAGCGTCCATTGTTGCTGACGTCACCTCCGCCGTGACTTGCCCTAATTGATTTCATTCAAAAAGGCACAGACTCCATTTCCTCTTCTGAATAACAGACAACTCTTTTCTTTTGTTAATTGTTCCCACAGATTCAAATGTTGAATTATATTTTTAGTAGCGCCTTCTTAAGAGCACAGTGACTTATGTTCTCACTATGATGTCTGTTTACTTATTTGTTTGCTTATTTGCTTGTAAACAGATTGAAAGTTTATGCAAAAAATTAACACCAGGTGGCTCACTTGACAGGAAGTTCCTCAATGAGACTAAGTCATTGCCTTAAAGAAACTTTTGAGTCATCACAAACATGATGTGCCTGCAACAGACTTTTCTTGAAAAACTTCTTTTAACAAAACTTCCCTTGATAAGACTTTTAAGCCATTGCCTTGGGGGGACTGTTTATTCATCACAAACAGGAAATACCTTAAAGAGACTTGTCTTTACAAGATTTCTCTTAACAAGACCTGTCTTAAAGAGACCTGTCTTGCTTAAAGAGACTTTTTATAAGAAATTAACACCAGGTTGCTCAATATGAAGCACCTTAAGGAGACTTTGTCTTAACATGCCCTCAAAGTCTCTCCAAGCAGTTCTCACAAGATTTCAAGGAAACTAGATGTGCAATTCTCAGGCACGACACAATGCTGAGAAGCATTCTTGTTTGTGGTTGAATCCTGGTCTGGGAAATAGATGGTATCGATTGTCTAATACAGCATGTGACATTGACGGAAAGGTTTTCAAGGGATTTATTGAAAAGACCCCTTTATATCTTTTGTCTAGATCGGCTTGCAATTTTGTTGTTTGAAGTGTTGTTGTCCAGACAACACTGACGTCACAACCGGACGCGCTTCTCGGGTTGCTAGGTGATGATCCCTTTTTTGATTTGGGTACAATGACTCAAACGATTTTCCAACAATCCATCGGGAAACATGCACAAATGTACACACAGCAAAAATAGATGCCAGACCATGGAGTGCTTCCTTGGATTGATCGGCGCTTCTGAAAGTGAAACCCCGTGGGATCAGCTCGATATCCTCGCACTACTTGGATCTCCCTTTCTTGGTGATGATCCAAAACCTGGAGCTTTGTTCTGTTTTCAGTAGCAGTTCGCTTTGTTTAAAATGGATTCAGTTGGATTAAATCTATTCTACAAGTAGTAGTGGTAATTGAAACGAGTCACGCCCTCTACTGAGATCAGTCACCTTATGCAGAGGTATATGAATCAGTCACACCCTCAACAGCTTATGAATCAGTCACTCCCTCAACAGCTTATGAATTAGTCACAATCTCAACAGCTTATGAATCAGTCACACCCTCAACAGCTTATGAATCAGTCACACCCTCAACAGCTTATGAATCAGTCACACCCCCAACAGCTTATGAATCAGTCACTCCCTCAACAGCTTATGAATCAGTCACATCCTCAACAGCTTATGAACCAGTCACACCCTCAACAGCTTATGAATCAGTCACACCCCAACAGCTTATGAATCAGTCACTCCCTAGACAGCTTATGAATCAGTCACACCCCCCAACAGCTTATGAATCAGTCACTCCCTCAACAGCTTATGAATCAGTCACACCCTCAACAGCTTATGAATCAGTCACACCCCAACAGCTTATGAATCAGTCACTCCCTCAACAGCTTATGAATCAGTCACACCCTCAACAGCTTATGAATCTTGTCACTCCCTCAACAGCTTATGAATCAGTCACACCCTCAACAGCTTATGAATCAGTCACACCCTCAACAGTTTATGAATTTGTGACACCTTCAACAGCTTATGAATCAGTCACACTCTCAACAGCTTATGAATCAGTCACACCCTCAACAGCTTATGAATCAGTCACACGCTCAACAGCTTATGAATCAGTCACACCCTCACCAGCTTATGAATCAGTCACACCCTCACCAGCTTATGAATCAGTCACACCCTCAACAGCTTATGAATCAGTAACACCCTCAACAGCTTATGAATCTTGTCACACCCTCTACTGAGATTTGTCTTATAAATTAGTGGTGCCCTCTGCAGAGATTTGTCATGAATTAATGGTGCCCTCTACTGAGATTTGTCTTATAAATTAGTGATGCCCTCTGCAGAGATTTGTCATGAGTTAGTGGTGCCCTCTACTGAGATTTGTCCTTTGAATTAGTGGTGCCCTCTTCAGAGATTTGTCCTGTAAGTGAACCACGTTCTCGTAGAAATTTGGTTTCGTATTGAGTCATCCCCTGTTTCTGCCAGTTTAAGAAACTTTACTGAGGCCAGATTTAAATGTATTAAAATGTGTCTGATCCTAGTGTCTTTGAATTATTTCCCTGTCTCTGTCAAGTGATCATTGAGGAGTTTCCCAAAGCAACAAGTCAATTAAGATTAATTTACTCAAACTTAGCTGAGCCTAGTTAAGTGGTTTTCTGACCACCAGCCCAATAAGCCACAAAATTACAATTCTCACGCACTCAACATTTTTTGGTTTTGTCTAATTTGACTAATAGTCTCTTTCGGGAAAACTCGAATGACGCAGGGTTTCTAGTTGAGGATGTTAGCCACATGTTGCATGTGTCTCTTGCCAAACCTTCCTTGAACCAAATCTTATCCAGTTGAATGATTTCATTCACATAAATAATGGACTAAGAAATACTTGGCAATAAGCTATGCTATCTTTTGGCAACCATGTAGTGACATAGAAACAAGGTACAAAAAAGAAAACATTACCAGCACATAAAAGCCAAGAATATAAGAATGACAAATGATTGTGAGAGGGTGTTATTTGTGTCTGTGTCCATGTACCACCTGATCTCAGGTGTTTGGTTACACAAGGTGGGTGGGATCACACACGCTCTGGTCAGCCACTTAGTTCCTTTTTACTTTGTTCACTTTCTGTGTGGGCACAATTAGTCTAATCATTTACAGCACATGACATTTTATGCGATCATAAAGCAAATTTTTCTTAGGAGTTTATCTTTTGAACTTATGACTCCTTAAAACCTAGTTTTTAATGATACAGGTTGGGCACGGTTAAATCGAAGTCTTTCGTCAGCAAGGTTTTACTTCGAATTAAGTGGAAATTCGAACTACA